>JAQZBX010032242.1:0-25948 GCA_029593785.1 Cabassous unicinctus | reverse complement strand
GTTTAAACCTACCATTATTATTTCATTTTCCTATTAATCGAATTTGGCAATATTCTTGGCTTCTTTTTTGAAGAAGCTTTGGATCACAGAAGAGTTACAATTATGGCAGGGGATGATCAATGGTGTGGATGTCAGTGATGGGGGATACATGGGAGGGAGTTCACCTGGGCGTACATATAAGGTATATAAATATGTTCAAATGTTTATGGGGCATTGCTACAGTGGGTAGAGATTCACACAACAGCCAAAAGATTATCAAATCCCCATCCTGGGGAGGTCTGCCACATTCTCTAATGGAACAGCAACAATCCCCCAAGTACAGGGGCAATGACTAGTGAAGAAGTATGGTCCATTGATGGGCCCTTGATATTGATGACTATACCTATGAGTTGAATTTGCAACTTGGCCTAGTGTTGTAGGGTACCTAGAATTACCTCCTGAGGGCCTCCTTGTTGCTCAGATGTGGCCTCTCTCTAAGCCAAACTCAGCATATAAATGCATTACGTTCCCCCCAGCAAGGGACCTGACTCCCAGGGTTGAGCCTCCCTGGCACCAAGGGATTACCATCAAGCACCGGCTGGTGATACAACTGGAAAAAGACCTCAAATAAAAGGGGGAAAAGGTAAAGACAAATAAGTTTATATGGCTAAGAGACTTCAAAGTGAGTCAAGAGGTCATCAGAGAGGTAACGCTTATGCACGTCTCAGTAGGATCTCATAGATGGCCAAAGTAGATACTACCCCAAACAGTGGGGCTCCTGAGGGCTCTGGAGACACACAGGTCCTACAGTCATGGCAGATAGCTCTAGAGTTTGGCCTTGCTAGTGGGCCCTACTTTGGAGATTGTGCTCCTGAGTCTGACAGAGTTGGACTCAGATGTGACTTCTCTGCACATGCCTCTTCTGTCTTTTATTTGAACCTATAGTTGGTGCTGGAGTTGGTAGGTGTACATCCAAGAGACTTGAATCTCTGGGCTGTCCATGTGCCAGCTGGGCCCTGAGCCTCAGCAGAGTTACAACACCTACTCTGCAGTTCATTGGACTCACCCAGGACAACTAACAAGGAGGTGAGGATGGACAACCACCACACTAAGGAGCCAAAAGAGTCTACAACTACAAGCAAGAGAGTACCATCCATCAGCCATATGGGATTGAAGTCCCCTCTCAATTAGAGGTGGAGTGGGCATCACCATGCCAGAATCCTCAGAATTGGGGAATAAAATATGGTCTAGAGTAGACTTGTATTCTACTATAGACTTATTGTGATTCTAGCAATGGAAGAAATTATATCATTGATGTGGAGACAGTGGCCAGTGGAGCTACTGAAGTCAGGGAGAGGGAAAAAGAGGTGTAATATGAGGGCATTTTCAGGACTTGAAATTGACCTGAATGACATTGCAATGAGAGATACAGGCCATTATATATCCTGCCATAACCTACATAATTGAGTGGAAGAGAGTATAAACTACATGTAAACTATAATCCATGCTTAGTGACAATGCTTCAAAATGTGTTCATCAATTGCAATGAATGTATGACACTAATGAAAGAAGTTGTTAATGTGGGGGAAAGTGGGAGGTCTGGGGAGTGGGGCATATGGGAATCCCTTATATTTTTTTAATGTAATCTAAGTATCCTTAAAAAATAAATAAATAAATATTTTTTTTTTAAAAAAGAAAGAAATACTAAACGTGGTTCTACAGATTGAAAGGAAAAGAGAGGAAAGAGGTTTGAAGGAGTTGTAGAAAGGAAGATTATTAGTAAGGGTAACTAAAAGGATTAAAAGAGAAACTAAAAGAAAATATGGCTTATGTAATCCTAAAGGAAAAATGGCTGAAGTAAGTACTGCCTTTACAATAATATCATTGAATTTAATGGATTAAACTCCCAAATGAAGAGACACATATTGTCCAAATGAATAAAAAAAGACTTATCTATATGCTCCCTACAAGAGACTCACCTTTGATCCAAGGGCACAGACAGGTTTCAAGTAAAAGGTTGGAAAACTATTTTCCATGCAAACAATAACCAAAGAAAGGCTGGGGTAGCTATACTAACATTGGAAAAAATAGACTTTAAAGGCAAAACTGTTCTAAGAGACATGAAGGACACTACATAGTAAAATGGATAATGTATCAAGAGGAAAGAGCAATCAGAAATATTTATGCACCTAATAAGGGTGCCCCAAAATACAGGAGGCAAACACTGGCAAAATTAAGGGGAGAAATAGATGCCTCTTTAATCATAGTGGAGGACTTCAATACACCACTCTCAGCAATAGACAGAACATCTCAACAGAATATCAATAAAGAAACAGAGATTTTCACTAATGTATAGGAGGAACTAGACCTAATGTGCATATACAGGATATTGCATCTCAAGACAGAAGGATATACATTCTTCTCAGGCACTCATGAATCATTCTCCAGGATAGACCATATGTTGGGTCATAGAACAAGTCTCAAGGAATTTAGAAAGGTTGAAATTATACAAAGAACTTTCTCTGACCATAACAGAATAAAGCTGGAAATCAACAATGGGTGGAGAACTGGAAAACTCACAAATATATGGAAGCTAACACACTACTAAACAATAAGTGGGTCAAGGAGGAAACTACAAGAGAAGTAACTATCTTGAAGTGAATGAAAATGAGAACAGAAAATATCAAATTAATGGAATGAAGTGAAGACAGTGCTGAGGGGGAAATTTATAGCCCTAAAGGCCTACATTAAAAAAGAAGAAAAAGCTAAAATCAAAGACCTAACTGCACACCTAGAGGAAGAAAAAGAAAAACAAACTAGCCCCTAAGCAAACAGAAGGAAAGAAATAATAAAGATCAGAGCAGAATTAGTGAAATTGAGAATTTTTAAAAAGAGAATTAACAAAACTAAAAGCTGTTTTTGAGAAGATTAATTAAATCGACAAACCCTTAGCTAGACTAACAAAGAAAAAAGAGAGAAGATGCAAATAAGTAAAATCAGAAACAAGAGAGGGGACATCACCACTGACTCCATATAAATAAAGAGTATCATAAGAAGATACTATGAAAATTGTATGCCAAGTTGGAGAACTTAGATGAAATGGACAAATGTCTAAAAATACAACCTACACTGACAAAAGAAATAGAAGACCTCAACAGATCAATCAAAAGTAATGATATTAAATCAGTCATCAAAAACCTCCCAACCAAGAAAAGCCCAGGACTAGATGCTTCACAGGTGAATTCTACAAATCATTTTGAAAAGACATAATACCAATCCTGCTGAAACTCTTCAAAAAAATTCAAGTGGAGATTACATTACCTAACTCATTCTTTGATACCAACATCTCCCTAATACCAAGACCACATAAAGACATTACAAGAAAAGAAAATTACAGACCAATCTCTCTAATGAACTTAGATACAAAAAATCCTCAACAATATACTTGTAAATAGAATTCAACAACACACCAATTGAATTATACACCATGATCAAGTGAGTTTTATCCCAGGTATGCAAGGATGTTTGAACATAAGAAAATCAATTAATATAATACACCACATTAACAGATTGAAGGAGAAAAATCACATGGTCATCTCTATTGATGCAGAAAGGGAATTCAAAAAAATTCTGCTTCCTTTCTGGATAAAAACATTCTGAAAGATTGGAATAGAAGGAAACTTCCTCAATATGATAAAGGGTGTATATGAAAAACCCACAGCTAACATCATACTCAATAGTGAAAGGCTAAAATCTTTCTAAGATCCAGAACAAGACAAGGATGCCCACTGTGACCACTCTTATTCAACATTGTGTTAGAAGTACTTAGGCAAGAAAAAGAAATAAAAATGCATCCAAATTTGAAAGGAAGAAGTAAAACTTTCACTATTTGCAGATGACATTATCCTATATATAGAAAGTCCTGCAAAATCTACAACAAAGCTCCTAGAACTAGTAAGTTCAGTAAAGTGGCAGCATATAAGATCAACATGCAAAAATCAGTATTGTTCCTTTACACTAGTGATGAACAATCTGTGGAGGAAATTTAAAAATCCATCTACAATAGTAACTAAATAATCAAATATCTAGGAATAAACTTAACTAAAGATGTAAAGGACTTGTACACAGAAAACTGTACAACATTGCTAAAAAAAATCAAAGACCCAGATAAATGGAAAGATATTCCATGTTCATGGATTGGAAGACTAAATATCATTAAGATGTCAATCCTACCCAAATTGATTTACAGATTCAAATCTAATCCCAATAAAAATGCCAACAACATTTATTTCAGAAATGGAAAAGCAAATTATCAAATTTATTTGAAAGTGTAAGGGACCACAAATAGCCAAAAACATCTTGAAAAAAATGAAGTTGGAGGACTCATGCTACCTGACTTTAAAGCATAATACAAAGCTACAATTTTCAAAATGGCATGGTGTTGGGCACAAAGATAGACATATTGACCAATGTAGCCGAATTGAGAGTTCAGAATTAGATCCACACGTCTATCGCCAAATGACATCTGACAAGGCTTCCAAGTCCACTAAACTGGGACAAAATAGTCTCTTCAACAAATGGTACTGAGAGAACTGGTTATCATATCCAAAAGAATGAAAGAGGATCCATATCTCACTATATGAAAATTAACTCAAGATGGATCAAAGACCTAAAGATAAGAGCCAGGACCATAAAGCACCTAGAAGATAATGTAGAGAAGCATCTGCAAGATCTTGTGGTAGGCAATGGTTTCATAAACTTAAGACCCAAAGCACAAACAATGAAAGAGAAAATAGAAAAAGGGGACTTCTTCAAAATTAAAAACTTTTGTCCTTCAAAGGAGTTTGTCAAGAAAGGGAAAAGGCAACCTTCTCAATGGGAGAAAATATTTGGAAACCACATATCTGATAAAAGTCTAGTATCCAGCATATATAAAGAAACACTACAACTCAAAAATAAAAAGACAAACAATCCATTTTAAAAATGGGCAAGAGAATTGAACATATACCTTTCCAAAGAGTAAATAACACATGAAAAAATGCTCAACATCACTAGCTATGAGGGAAATGCAAATCAAAAGTACAGTGAGATGTAATTTCACACCTACGAGACTGGCTGCTATTAAAAAACAACAACAGAGATTACAAGTGTTTGAGAGGATGTGGAGAAATAAGAATACTCATTCACTGCTGGTGGGAATGTAGAATGGTACAGCCACTGTAGAGGACAGCTGGCAGTTCCTCAGGAAGCTAAGCATTTAATTGCTACTTCTATGTATATATCCAGAAGAATTAAAAGCAAGGAAATGAACAGATATTTGCACACCAATGTTCATAGCCACATTATTCACAATTGCTAAAAGATGGAAACAGCCTTAGTGTCCATCAACCAATGAATGGATAAACAATATGTGGTATATTCATACAATGGAATATCGCTCCACTGTAAGAAGAAATCAATTGGGAAGCACATGACAACACGGAGGAACCTTGAGGATATTATGTTGAGTGAAATAAGCCAGACTCAAAAGGATGAATATTATGTGGTCTCACTGATATGAACTAAATAAAATTAGTAGACTTATGGAGTTGGAATATGAAATGTAGATTGTTGGGAGATGGAATGTGGGAAGAGAAGGGTGAGAAGATGCTGGATGTATGTAGAATGTTTAATAAGGTCAAATGTAAATATGTGGTAATGGTTGGACTTGATGGTAACACATTATAATGAATGTAACAAACTGTTGATTTAAAGATGTGATTGTGGATGAAAGGAGTAGTCTAGGAAGATTGTTAGTTGGAGGATAATAATGGGAATGCATAAAAAGATTTTGGCAGTAGATGAGGATTGTGGTTAATAATTTAAATACAGGAATGTTCTACAGGGTGTTAAGTATGCAGTAATATTTGGGAAAAATATAACTAATGTAATTTATGGACTACAGTTAACAACAACATTGTAATGTTTTTGTAGTAAAAGCAAAGTTGATACTATATTAATTCTAAAGGTAAAAAAAGAATATGGGGTTTGATTTTGTGAGATATGAATACGATTAAGCATTTTTTCTCTTTGTTTATTTTCATTAATAAGGAGACCTTGACTATGTCATTTAACTAATCTTTGTTCATCTGTGTATCTTTCTGAACACTACAGGAACAACTGAGTTATCGGTTGGAATTAGACAAGATAAAAGTGCCTGAAAAAGAACTTTTTAGGAGAAATGTTTCCATTACTTATGGAGCTGCCTTTTTTTGTTCTTTTATTCTTGTGAATTGAAATAAAGTTGTTAATTTAAAAATTAAAAAAAAGTGAAAAATATGCTGTTATATCCAGCATATTTGCCCCATATGCTGTTGCCTCATATGACTAAAAAAGAGGCACAACTCTTAGTTGGACTCTTCAGATTTTGAAGACAATCTATACCTCATTTGGGTGTGCTACTCCAGCCCATTTTACCGAGTGACCAGAAAAACAGCTAGTTTTGAGTTGGGCCCAGAACAAGAGGAGGATCTGTGACAGGTCCAGGCTGCTGTGCAAGCTGCACTGCCACTTAGGCCATATGATCCAGAGGCTCCAATGGTGCTGGAAGTGTCAGTGACAAATAGAGATGTCATCTGGAGCACTTAGTAGGCCCCTATAGGAGAATCACATCACAGACCCTTAGGATTTTGGAACAAAACCCTGCCATCTTCTACAGATAACTCTCCTTTTGAGAAACACCTTTTGGCCTGCTCCTGGACCTTAGTAGAGACTGAACACATAACCATGGGCCACTAAGTTACCATGAAACCTGAGTTGCCTATCATGAGCTGGGTATTTTCTGCCCCACCAAACCATAAAGTTGGGCATGCACAGCAGCACTCCATCTATAAAGTGGAAGTGGTATAAAGGAGATAGGTCTCAAGCGGGTCCTGAAGGCACAAGTAAGTTACATGAGGAAATGACCCAAATGCCCAAGGTCACCACTCCTGCTTCATTACCTTCTCTTTCCCAGCCCATAGCTCTGGCCTCTTGGGGATTTCCTTACAATAAGTTGGCTGAGGAAGAGAAAACTTGTGCCCAGTTTAAAGATGGTTCTGCAGGATATGAAGATACCACCCAAAGTGGAGAGCTGCAGTACTGCAGCCCCATTCTTGGATGTCACTGAAAGACAGTGATGAGGGAAAATCCCCCCAGTAGGCAGAATTTCAAGGAGTGAACCTGATTGTTCATTTTGTGTGGAAGGAGAAATGGCCAGAGGAGTGTTTGTACACATATTCATGGGCTGTTGCAAATGGTTTGGCTAGATGTCCAGGGACTTGGAAGGAACATGATTGGAAAATTGATGACAAGCAGGTCTGGGGAAGTGATATGTGGATAGACCTTCCTGATTGAGGGGAAAAAAAAAACAGCATGAAAGTATTTGAGGCCCATGTTAATGCTCACTAGAAGGTGACTTCAGCAGAGGAAGATTTTAATAATCAAGTGGATAAGATGGCCTGTTGTAGATTTTTGGATAGCAGTCAACCTCTTTCTCCAGCTACTCCTGTCATTGCCCAATGGGCTCGTGAAAAAAAGTGGCCATGGTGGTAGAGATGTAGGTTATGTATGGGCTCAGCAACATGGACTTCCCCTCACCAAAGCCAACTTGGCCACAGCCACTGCTGAATGCCCAATCTGCCAGCAGCAGAGACTCACACTCAGCCTCCGATATGGTACCATGCCCTGAGGTGAGCAGCCTGCTACCTGGTGGCAGGTTGATTACATTGGACCACTTCCATCATGAAAGGGGCAGCAATTTGTTCTAACTGGAATAGACATATGCTCTAGATATGGGTTTGCTTTCACTGCATGAAATGCTTCTTCCAAAACTACCATCCTTGGGCTTACTGAATGTCTTATCCACTGCCGTCTTACCATGTTCCCATCATCCTGGATCATATCATATCTGGCTTGATAGAATGATGGAAGGGCCTTTTGAAGATTCAATGACAGTGCCAACTAGGTAGCAATACCTTGCAGGGCTGAGGCAATGTAATCCAGGAGGCTGTGTATGCTCTAAATCTGTGTCCACTCTATGGTGCTGTTTCTCCCATAGCCAGGATTCACAGGTCCAGGGATCAAGAGGTGGAAATGGGAGAGGTACCTCTCACTATTACCCCTAGTGATCTATTAGGAAAAATTTTACTTCCTGTCCTTGCAACCAGCTCTGCTGGTCTACAAGTCTGAGTTCCAAAAAGAGAAACACTTCTACCAGAGAACCCAATGATTCAATTGAACTGGAAGTTAAGACTGCCACCTGGTCATTTTGGGCTCCTCATGTGTCTGAACAACAGGCAAAGAAGGAAATTACTGTACTGGCTAGGTTGATAGATCCTGACTATGAAGGAGAAATAGGACTGTATTTACACAATGGAGGTAAAGAAGAGTTTGCCTGGAATACAGGAAATCCCTTAGGGCAGCTCTTAGTACTACCATGACCTGTCATTAAAGTCAATGGAAAATTGCAAAAACCCAATCCAAACAGGAATATCAATGGCCCTAAATCTTCAGGAATGAAGGATTGGGTCACTACCCTCAGCAAGTACCTAAGCTAGCCATGGCCTTTGCCTGGGGAAAAGAAAATAGGGAATGGGTATTGGAAGAAGGTAGTGATAAACACAAACTTCGACCATGTGACCAGTTACAGAAGTAAGGCCTGTAATGGTCATGAATATTTCTTCCTTGTTTTGTTATGAGTATATTTACATATGTACATAATTCAAATATATTTGTTTCCTTCCCTATCTTTCCCCTTATCATATAACATAAATTATACTAGTTTCATATTGTAGTATTTAAGGATGCCAAGTTTAAGAGTGAATATTACCCAAGGACTTGCATGCACCCTATTTTGGAGGGATTGAGTGTATTTCCAGTTGTATGCAGGACAGCTGAGTATTGTTAAATGGAGAATATATATATATATATATATAAACATATATATATGTTTTTATTTAGAGACTAAGTATGGTTTAAGGTGATGTGTATGGCTGCCAAGTTGAAAAGGGGTGGACTGATGGTTAGGCTAATGAGTCAACTCAGCCATGTCATGATGCACAGTTTGGTCAAGCAAGCACTGGGCTATTGTAATACGTGGGCATTTCATGGATTTTAACCATCAGTGAGTTTATTGCACAGTTGACTGGTTATATCTACAATCAACTGAGAAGATTGCCATCAGCAATGAGTGACATCTCATCCAGTCAGACGAAGGCCTTAAAAGGAGAAGTGATTTCAGTATTCAGAGAGAGACTTTCCATCTCTACCTCAAATAACCAGTGTCTCCTGTGGAACTCAATGAAGACTTTCATTGGAGTCCCTGACTTGCAGCCTGCCCTGCAGAATTTGGACTTGTGCATACCCATGGTTGTGTGAGACAATTTTTATAAAATCTCATACTATTTACAGATATATCCTGTTGGTTCTGTTTCCCTAAATAACCCTGACTAATACAGTCATCAAACCCTGAGGGTAAGTTAAAAAAACGTTTTAATTTTCTGAGAAATGTATGCCAAAGCATGAAATCAAGAAGATATGTAGAAGGATGTCTAAATGATGGTGGGACCACAATTATCCAGTTCATAAATAATATTTGTATGATTTTACATGCCAATGGTCTCTGGCTGGCTGCCAATAAGTATATCAATTACCCCTGCTAAGGAAATGTCTCATTCCAAGATATTAAGTTTAGGTCTTATTGTGGACAATCCATAAATTTCATCATAAATTTATAGGATCTAATAAACTCCATCAATCAAATTGTATACACATGGGATATTCTTGCAAGAAAACCCCCTGGGGAGGGGTCATTGCAGTCTGGACAGTGACAGAGATTAATACTGTTTGTTCTTGTGTTATAATTTCTTTACTGTGTCAATGTATTAATTAAAAAATATGAGAAAATTAAAAACTATGAATCATACTTGATACAGTCATCACTTCTAAATCACATTGAACTTTAATACCTATGGTAGGAAGTATTAACTTGGATTTATATATGAATGTATTTACATACTAGGAGTTCTGTTTTGTTAAACCTTGACTCATCCCTAGGGGACCCTTTCTAGGATAACAACTTGACTGTAGCCAATGTGGAATGTCCCAGGTTTGGGGAAATATATCAACGTATTACTAACCCCACAAGGCCACACCATAATAATCCTATAAGACTTCAACCTGAGTCCTGGGGATCATGAAAAGAAATTACCACATTAACTCTGAGGTAAAAAATGAGGCACAATCTTTGAAGTAGGGAGAGTGAGAAGGCCTGGAAGAGTTTTGCTAGTGGCGGTGAGCTCCATGTGAAGACAGACACCCAATCTTATTTTATTGGTGGCAGTAATGACACTGTAGAATCACCCCTTCCTGAGCAGCTGGGGTCCAGGGCAGTAGCCTCCAGGGTGGAGCCTTCAAACTCAAGAGGACAGATCTAGTTCTGACCCTGCTACCAAGTGGCAAGTCTGACATTTGGATGCATTGTTATCAGTCTTGCCTCCCTGAATTTGAGAGTGGGATGTCAATGGGGGTTATAGAGAGACCTGTATCTTGAAGATAAAATGGCCAAGTGAGGAGGTTGGAATAGAAAAATCTGGAATAATCATTCCAGAGTACATGTGAGGGGATAGTTTTGCAAATAGCCAGAAGTCAGTGTCTGCTTCCCTACCCTACTTGACAAAGGACCTATGTGGAGTAGGCCAATAACTTGACTTTAAAGGAAGTGTTGCTTAATAGCTACAGGCTAGAAACCTTAGTGGATTACTCAGCATATACCAAAGCTCAGTAACTTCATAGGTTGGCAGAGAAAACTTCATCCAAAAAGTCTCTGACCAGTTAGTTCAGTGATGTTCCATGGACTGCGATCGCACTTTGGCCAACTCAGAGCAGGATGTTTAACCTCATGGGTCTAGGGTCTCCTCCCCCATCTAGGAATCAGCACTGTCAGTGCTGGATGAGTCATGTCCTTCCATAAGAGCTTGGATATTTGACCTTTAATTAAGGCTTTACATTCCTGTTAGGCAAAGTACCAGAGAGGACAGCTACTATAATCTTATCAACTGAGGAAAAATTATGCTTGTTACTCATGGGATGTAAAGCCTTTCCTAGCAGGCAACTTTGTAAAAAAAAATTCATGAAGTGCTTTTCAAGAGCTGAGAGATATAGTGGGCCATATCCTCCATATTCCTAGAGCAAAGAGAAAATGGATATCATTTGCCTTTTTTTCCCATAGCATCCCTTGGTAAAAGCTGAAGGCGTAACACTAAAATATAACAGAGCAAATGTGATTGAGTATGAGGCCAAGAAAATATTGTCCAAGTACATGAGGGCCTGTTCAATCTGAGGGTGGAATGTGGAATAACAAGAATTGGATGTCTTGTATGACCTCCAACCAATTATTCATAAACATCACTTCTCTCAATTAGTATTTTGGAAAGAGGCAGCAGATGATCTGAAATTAATCTCTAGTAAGGGTATAGAGAATTGTTTTGTTTGTTCAAAGTTGATCCAATACTTTTAAAAAAAACAAATAATTATGAAATAAAGTTAATATACAACATTGTAGTAATTTAGGTACTTAACCAAGTCCTCTGATCCACATGAATCTCTATCTTTCTTTCATTTGGAGTAGCCTTTGAGGTCCATGCAGGCAAAACCAGAAGTTTTTAAATTTCAGAGTCTACTAAATACTAAATTATAAGCTGGATTCAAGTTCCTAAACATTTTAACTTTTTGGACTGTAGACTTTTTATTCCCTTGTATATTCACCCAACAGGATTAGAAACCTACCTCTGGCAATTTCATTAAACTCTTGAAGGTCTCAGGGACTATACTTGCTCTTAGCCTCAAGGCTGAAAAATTATGGCTTCAGGGACTATATCTGCTATCTGGTATCCAGATACTTCTGGCTAGAAGAATAGAGATCTTTCTGGGGTCCAGATACTTCTGGCTAGAAGAATAGAGATCTTTCCCTTTCATGATATTGAGGGAATTCTTACAGCAGAGCTAGTGATTCTATAGACCCTAGAAAATGTTGTAGGCAAGAGCCAACTCCACCCATGAGGATCCCATGTACCACTGGGGTCTGGCAGTGAGGAACAAGAGAGTAAATTATCTATAGGGTCAGCTACCTTGGAACTTACACTAGAATGGAAACGTAGCACATTTGGTCTCAGTTCCTTAGCTTTGGTAGAAATGTTAACTATGTCATTTGGCCCATTTCTCTTTTGAAAGTAGGCGCTTCATGCCTGCTGGAGTTCATCTAGCAAACAGATTAGCAGGTCTGCATGAGGCTGTTTTATTTTTCTAGAGTCATCCATCAGAAATATAAGTCTGAAAACATAGAAACCCAACCTAAACCTTGATAGGAGGAAAGACTGCTGCCTACAAGTCCATGGGAGACAAGTATGCATCCAAAATTAAGACAAGCACCTTTCTAGAGTCCTTTCAGATAACTCAGTTGACCAGCTAGGTTGATGACAAAAATAATGAGATCCAGGACTTCAGAATTGATGTTCCCTTACAAGAGAGATTCTTTTGGATACTGAGGGAGGTCTATTTTTATATTGGTCCACAAGTCAGTATTATCAGCTACATTTCTGAATTCTCTGTGGATTATAAAATGTGTGTTGTCATGAGCATCTCTTCAATCCTGGCTGGCAGGGTAGGTGGGAAGAGCAAAGTCCAGGGGTTAACTAGTACCAGGACCAGCTGGGGACTGAGTTCAGTGCTTTGGCCAGGAGATGGCAGCATCTAATCATACAGCAGAGTTCACTGATTTTGAGGCACCTTGGTTTGAATGGAACCACAACTGGGCTGCTTCTGAGAGGGCTTTCTAAGAAGAAACAGTCTGAGGGACATCAGAGTTCTACAGCTTTGGGGTAAAGGTAGATCTCAGGAACATAATAACTAGGCTAAGCTAAGAAGGAAGTCGACCCAAATCAAAGGCTAATGAGCAGAAAGAGATCTTGAGAGAAGGAGGAGATGCTGAACATCTAAAGCAGAGTACAGTCAGCTAGGGAAAAAGCAACTGTTGGCCAAGTACACATCTCAGAAGAGACCCTTCCCAGGGAGGCCCTGGCCACATTTCAAAGCACCAGTGCTTGTGGCTCTGTTGACCTCCCTCTTTCACTGAAAAAATAAAGTATACTTCAAGTATATACTGAGCTAGTATAGCTGGCAGTAGGCAAGCTAAATACAAATGGTTCTTAGATCTCTCAGTTTTCTGATTATGGTACCTGACCTCTTTCAGTTTTCTTTGACGGGATATTCCTGACAGTGGTGAATGGCTCAGCAGTTGTACCTGTGGGTCTCATCTCTTTGGAGGCTATCTTGACAAAGGTATTAGTGTTATTGGCTTATATTCTCTACTTTGGGATCCTCTAGAATATAAATAGGGGGCATTTTAATGGGGTAAGAGATACTATGTGCCACAGAAATAAAATAACCCAAAAGTCAGCTTTACCATAACAACTTTGGTTCAAAGATAAACCCAGTGAACTCCTGTGGTTTGCCTAGAAGCTAAAATATCTAAGAAGTAACTTACTAGAAAAGTTGTTTAAATTTACTGAAATAGGTTACTATATAATTCCATTTGGTTCTCAGGGCCTTGAAGGGTCACATTGTATCATTTATGACCTCATCTACAGCAAATAAGTAAGTTACCCAAATTAAGTCAGTTCTGAAAGTTGGACCAGCTCTGGATCCCAGAACAGCTGATTTTGCGCAGTGAACTTTATTCATATAAGGTGATACAATCTAATTTACATAAGCAGAAATTGCACCAATATACTTTTTCAGGTCCCATGGGTTCATATCTTAAGCTGTAGGTGATCTGAACATGAGTAAATTTTCTCTAGAACACTCCTTTGTGAGAAGGTACCCATTATGATCAGGGAATCAAGGTGAACAGATCTGCCCTGTCATATCCATTCAGAACCTTGTTCAGGGGAATGAGGCTGAAGAAACTGGTGTTCCATCTCCTCCTACTAGCTTAATGGTTCTGCCTTGGGAATCCTTCCAGATACTGAAATTCAGGACATGAATCATTCTTGAAATCTATCCAAAATAATGTGATCCTTATTGTGGACACTTTCTCCAAATGTCACAATGTAAAATTAATGTTGACCTTCTTAGACAGTTGTGTTTCAGAGCCATATGGATGACCTACAAACAGAAAAACCCTTGGGGGAAGAACCAGCAGAAGGCAGGGAGCCAGACCACAGTATGAAATAATTGGACTCAAAGGCCATAAAGAACTGAAATTGTCATCATGGACCTTGAGACTAGAGGGGTCTTTGGCGAGTTCTGGTGGCAACTGTGGAAAGCGCTATGGCGGGGCCAGATCTAGGTAAGAAATGTCTTTATGGGTCTATAATTCAGTGTTTTGCTTTCATAATACCCTCTTCTCAGGTATCTCCTAACTTACCAAACTGCCAAACTTCCTCTGAATTCCTTAAGCTATTGGAGCACTTACCTCCAGATCACCAGTGTTTTGTTTAAAAAGAGCTGCTTTAATCCAAAGGAATGGCATTTTGAATACTTAGGTTTGGGAACAAATGGGCCATAGCAGTCTCCAGATGTCCATGTCCCATTCTCTCAGCCCACCTATGACTTCAGCCCTATCTGTAGTGGCCATTTATGTCTTACTTCACAATTGTAGTGTACTCATCAAGCTCAAACTGGACCTCTTTTGATGTGCTTGGCTTTCTCCAATCCAGGCTTTCTTCAATGTACAACCTGGAAGAGCTGAGAAGCATATAGATCCTTCCATAAACGTAGAGGACATGAGTGGGGTAACTTCCAAAATGTATGTCACATTGGCTTTTCTTCCTTCCCTGTCTCTCTTCCCTCTTATTGTTTCTTGAACAGACAGTTTATTTAAGAGCTAATCTCAAGTCTTCATCTCAGGATCTGCTTTTAGGTGAACCCAAACTAAGACAAAGACCTTAAGATTAGGAGATTTGGGAAACTCAGGGAAAAAACCTACTATTCAAAATATTGAGTGAAAGAATAGTATATCATAAACTACAAAATGCTAGCAAGGCACCATTTAGTTAATATGGATAGAGAGGACCAGAGATGAAGATAATTCTTGATCTCAGGGAAATTCCATTCAATGTTTCAAATTTCTTCCATTATTGAAGGAATAGGAAAGTCAGCCTCTTATGTGTTTTGAACATTTTCCATTGTTTGAACCTTGTCCTGATTCCTCATTTGGTGGTCTTTTTCAAATCTTTCTTTCCAATCTTGTGGAAGCCAATGCTGGTGCTTGTGCTGTCCTTGCAGGTTCCTCAAGTCCCCTACAATTACTCTTGATTTCATTCTTTTACAAGAGTGTCTTTTGTGTAGACTGTAGGAGAAATAAGAGCTTATCTGATGCTGATTGAGATGCTGAGGGGGGCAGATTCCTTAAGAAACTGGCTTCCTGTGGCAGCCATTGAGATGCAGTGCTCAGACCTCCCTTTGAGAAGAAACTTATCATAGAGCTATAGGTGTTCCATGTGTCATTCCACCTTGGGGAGTACTTTTGGGATCCAACACAATATTTGAACAGAGACCATGCCCTTCTGAAGCATCTCCTAGCCACTGAGTTAGTACAACAGGGATAATAGGGCCTGGCCATTTCTGAACAACCAGGAACTCCACTAATGAGCAATCTTTGCTGCCAAAACCCCAAACCCCCACTGGATTGGCCAAGATTTTGTTAGATATGTAACATAGTCTGAAAGCTTACCCAATCGTGTTTCCTCCCTTTTTATTTTTCACAGGTTTTAACCCAAGTCTCTGTATTCCTAATTCCATTTTTAATTCATTAATTATTTTAACTAGAGGAGTTCTAGGTTTACAGAATATCATACAGAAAACAGTATTCCTATATGCTCCCCACAAACAAACAATTTTCCCTATTAACTTTTAACTTTAGTGTGTTAACTGTTACAATTGAAACAATAATTATAATTATATTATTAAATATAGTCCATAGGTTACATTATAGTTCACTCTTTGGGTTATATAGTCCTATGATTTAAAAAAATATATTCTAGTAATATATATACAATCTAAAATTCCCCTTTTAATCACTTTCAAATATATAATTCAGTGGTGTTAATTGCATTCACAATCCTATGCTACCATCACCAAAATCCATTTCAAAAACTTGTGCGTTACCCAAAAAAGAAACTGTGTATGAATTAAACACTAACTTCCCATTTCCTATTGTGGCAATTTGAGATTATTTATGAATTCCAAAAAGATAGATTGTATTTGTAAACTGGTTTGTTCCTCTGGGTGTGATACCCTTTGACTGTATTAGATTCACCTGAGATGTCTTTGATTAAATTATGTTAAGATTAGGGCTTTGATTTGACCATGTCAGTAGAGTGTAACTCAGTTTGAGTCCCTGCCCCCTTCATGGGCTATGTAAACAAACATTCAATCAAAGAGACAAACAGAAATAGATACACAGCGCAGATACATGGAGGAATAGAGAAAGTTCCACAGACACAGAAGAGCAGAGAACTTGTCAGCTTTTATCCTGTGGCCCCGGGAAGAGAGAATGAGCCATTTGCCTAACAGTTTATAGCTGACGTTGTGAAGAAACCAGTGCAACCAAGCCCAGAAAGAAACGAGCCCTCCAGCCTGCAGCTGAGAGCAGAAGCTGAGCCCATGGAACCTTATGAGGAAAGAGGAAGGCTGAACCCTTGCAGATATTGGCAGCCATCTTGCTTCAACACGTGGTAACAGACATTTGGTGAGTGCCTCTTATGGTACCTTGAGTTGGACTCTTTAGGGCCTTGTAACTGTAAGCGTCTAACTCAAATAAATACGCTTTATAAATGCCAACAGATTTTTGGTACCTTGCATCAGCACCCCTTTGGCTGACTAATCACCTACCTCCACCCCCACCCCAAGAAATCTGTGTTCTAGTTTCTGACTCTAAGAATTTGCTCATTCTAATTGTATCATATCAGTGATATCATACAATATTTGTCATCTTGTATCTGGTTTATTTTACTCAACATGAGGTCTTCAAATTTCATCCATGTTTTCACATGTATCAGGATTTCACTTCTTTTTACAGCTGAATAATATTCTATAGTATGCATGTTCCACCTTTTATTTTTCCATCTGTCTGTTGATAGACACTAGGTTTGCTTCCATCTTTTGGAAATTGTGAATATTACCGCTATGACCATCAGTGTGCAAATATCTGATACCCTGCTTTCAATAATTTTGGTATAAACCTAGAAGTGAGATTGCCTGGTCTCTTTCTGAGGAACCACAAACTGTCTTCCACAGCAGCTGCACCATTTTACATTCTCACCAACAATTAATGAGTGTTTCTATTTCTCCATATCCTCGCCAACACTTTTCTATTTTTTTTTTTTTAATAGTAGCTATTCTAGAGGATTTGAAATGGTATCTCCTTGTAGTTTTGATTTGCATTTCACTAACGGCTAATGATGTTGAGCACATTTTTATGTGCTTCTTAGCCATTTGCATATCTTCTTTGGAAAAAAGTCTATTCAAGTCTTTTGTCCATTTTTTAATTGGGTTGTTTCACTTTTGTTGTTGAGTGTAGGATTTCTTTACATATTCTGGATATTAAACCTTTATCAAATATATGGTTTCCAAGTATTTTCTCCCATTCTATAGGTTATCTTTTTACTCATGATGACATCTCCTTTGCACAAATTGTTTTTAATTTTGAAGGAATTGCATTATCTTTTTTTTTTTTTTTGCTTGTGTTTTAGGTGTAAAGTGTAAAAAACCATTGCATAACACAAGCTCCTATAGATGCTTCCTTATGTTTTCTTCCAGGAGTTTTATCATTTTGGTTCTTATATTTAGGACGTTGACCCATTTTGAATTAATTTTATACATAGTGTGGGGAGGGGTCTACCTTTGTTCTTTTACACATGGATTTCCAGTTTTTTTCTAAACACCATTTGTTGAAGAAACTATTCTTTCCCCATTGAATAGATTTGGCACCTTGTCAAAATCAATGGCCATACATGTAAGAGTTCATTTCTGAACACTCAATTCAATTCCATTGTTCTATATGTCTGTCCTTGTTAGTACCATGCTGTTTTGATTATTTTAGCTTTGTAATAAGTTTTAAATTGGGAAGTGTGAGTCCTCCCACTTCATTCTTCTTTTTCAAGATGGTTTTGGTTATTTGCAGTCCCTTGCACTTCCAAATAAATTTCATAATTGTCCATAAAGAAGGCTGTTGGAAATTTGAATGGGATTCCATTGAGTCTGTGAATCACTTTGGATTGAAATGAAATCTTCACAATATTTAGTCTTCCAATCCATGAACACTGAATGTCCTTCCATTTATTTAGGTCTTCTTTGATTACTTTCAGCAATGTTTTAGGTTTTCCACGCACAGCTTCTTTACATCCTGGTTAAATTTTTCCTAGGTATTTGATTCTTTTAGTTGTTATTGTAAATGGAATTTTTTTACTCCTCTTCAGATTGTTCATTACTAATGTATGGAAGCACTTCTGATTTTCATGTGTTGATCTTGTACCCCAACAATTTTCTAAATTTGTTTATTAGCTCTAGTAGATTTGTTGTGGATTTTTCAGGATTATCTATAAAAAGGTACATGTCATCTGCAAATAGGGGAAAGTTTTACTTCTTTCATTCCAATTTGGGTGCCTTTTATTTTTGTTGCCTAATTGCTCTGGCATGATCTTTCAGTACAATATTGAATAACAGTGATGACATTGGGCATACTTGTCTTTTCTTAGAGGGAAAGCTTTCAGAATTTCACTATTGAGTATGATGATAGCAGTGGGTTATTCATATATGCCCTGTATAATACTGATGAAGTTTCTTTATATTCCTATTTTTCTAAGTGCTTTTTTCAAAAAAGCACTTTTTTTTTTTTTTGGTCATTTTGTCAAATGCCTTTTCTCCATCAATTGAGATTATCATGTGTTTCTTTTTCCTTCATTTTGTTAATGTGGTGTATTATATTAATTGATTTTCTTATACTGAACCACCCTTGCATCCCTGAGAAAAATCTCCCTTGATTATGGTGTTTAATTCTCTCAGTGTGCTGCTGGGTTTAGTTGGCTAATATCTTCTGAGGATTTTTGCATCTATATTCATAAGGAATATTGTATGAGGGTGGTATTGGCCTCATAGAATTAGTTAGGTATTGTTCCCTCCTCTTCAATTTTTTGAAAGATTATGAGCAGTATTGGTGTTAATTCTTCTTTGAATGTTTGGTAAAATTCATCTGTGAAGCCATCTGGTCCTGGGCGTTTCTTTGTTGGGAAGTTTTTAATCTCTCATTCAATCTCTTTACTTGTAATTGGTCTGTTGAGGCCTTCTATTTCTTCTTGAGTCAGTGTAGGTGTTTTGTGTGTTTCAAGGAATTTGCCCATTTTATCTAGGTTATCTAGTTTGTTGGCATAGACTTGTTCATAGTATCAACGAGTAATCCTTTTTTTCTTGTGGGGTCAGTAGTAATGTCCCCCCTTTGTTTCTGATTTTTATTTATTTGTGTCCAATCTATTGATTTTCTTATTCAGCCAAGGAAAAGGTTTGTCAATTTTACTGATCTTTTCAAAAAGCAACTTTTGTTTTCATTGATTCTATTTTTTTTCTTAATTTTCCATTTCATTTTTATCTGCTCTAACCTTTATTTCCTTCCTTCTTGTTGTTTAGGTTTAGTTTTCTCTCTTTTCAGGTCCTCCAATAGTTGTGACGTTAGGTCTTTCATTTTTAGATCTTTATTCTTCTTAATGTAAGCATTTAGAGCTATAAATTTCCCTATTTGCACTGCCTTTGCCCTATAACATAAGTTTTGGTATGTTGTGTTTTTGTTTTCATTCACCACAAGATAGTTCCTAATTTCCCTTGTGAATCTTCTTTGACCCACTGGTTGTTTGAGTGTGTTGTTTAATTTCCACATATTTGTGAATTTTCCAGTCGTCTCTGTTGTTACTTCTAGCTTCATTCTGCTGAGGTTAGTAAAGATACTTTTTATGACTTCACTATTTTTAATTTATTGAAATCTGTTTTGTGACCTAATATTTGGTCTATTCTGGAGAGTGAGCCATGAGCAATAGAGAATATTTTGCATTCTGCTGCTGTTGGGGGAAGTGTTCTTTAAATGTCTATTAGGTCTATTTGATTTATAATATTATTCAAGTCTTTTATTTCCTTATTGATCTTTTATTTAGATGTTCTATCCATTATTGAAAGTGTTGTATTGAATCTTCTCCTATTAATATAGAACACTTTATTTTTCCCTTCAAATCTGTCAGTATTTCTTCATATATTTGAGACTTTGCCTTTAGGTGCATATACATTTATCATTGTTGTAGGCTCATTTTGAATTAACCACTTTACCAGTATATAGTGACTTTCGTTGTCCCTCATTACAGTTTTTTACTTAGTCTATTTTATCTGATATTAGTATAGCTAACCCAGCTTTGTTTGGTTGCTATTTTCTTGGTATTTTTTCCATCCTTTCACTTTCAACTTTCACCCTACTTGTGTCTTTGAATTTAAGATGAGTCTCTTTTATAGTTGGGTCATACTTTTTTACCCATTCTCCCAACCTCTGTCTTTTGACTGGAGAGTTTAATTCATTTACTTTTAAAGATACTACTGGTAATGCAGAACTTTCCTTTGCCATTTTTCTATTTAGTCTTTGTAAGCCTTATACCTTTTCTGTCCCTCACTTATGTTAATGCCTAATTTTTTTTTTTTTATTGTATATCATTGGAGTCCCTTCTCATTTCCTTCTGTATAGATTCTCCTGATACTTTCTCTGTGATTACCGTGGGGCTTAAGGTTAACATTCTAAATCTATAACAATCACCTTTTATTTATTTTATTTTTTTTTAATTTTTTTTAAAGATACTTAGATTATATAAATGTCACATAAAAAATATAGAGGATTCCTATATGCCACGATCCCCACACCTCCCACATTTTCCCACATTAACAACATCATTCATTAGTGAGTCACATTCATTGCAATTGATGAACACATTTTGGAGATTTGCCACTAAGCGTGGATTAAAATTTAAGTGTAGTTTACACTCTCCTCCCCCAAATTCTGTAGGTTATGGCAAGATATATAATGCCTGTATCTGTTGTTGCAATGTCATTCAAGACAATTCCCAAGTCCCAAAAATGCTCCTGTATTACACCTGTTTTTCCCTCTCCCTGCCCTCAGAACCTCCAGTGGCCAACTGCCTCCACATCAATTATATAATTTCTTCATTGCTAGAATCACAATAAGTCTATAGTAGAATACCAGTAAGTCTACTTTAGTCCATAGTTCATTCCCCAATCCTGAGGATTCTGGGATGGTGATGTCTCCTCCACCTCTAATTGAGAGGGGGCTGCAATCCCATAGGGCTGATGGGTGGGACTCTCTTGCTTGCAGTTGTAGACTTTCTCAGTTCCTTGGTTTGGTAGTTTTTCATCATCACCTCCATGTTAGTTGTCCTGGGTGAGACCAGTGAACTGGAGATAGGTATTGAAACTCCATTGAGATTCAGGGCCCAGCTGGCAAATGGAGAGCCCCAAGATTCAAGTCTCTTGGATGTACATCTACCAACTTTATTTAAAAAAAACAAGAGGGGTACAGGAACAATGTTCATGTATGCAATTGGAGTTAAGTTGCTATCATGCAAAGGTATTAAAGTAGGGTTTGGGGACTGGATCACTTACTGCCCCAGTTGACAATTAAGACCCTATCCTGGGTGGTATATGAGTCATGGATAGTCCATGGCAGGGATAGACAAACTATAGCCAATTGGTCAAATATCACCCCCCAATTGTTGTTTTGTTTTGTTTTTTAAATAAAGCTTTATCGGAATATTGCCACATCCACTCATTTATATATTGTATGGCTGGTTTTCATTACAACAGCAGAGCTGAGTAGTTGCTACAGAGACTGCCTCACAAAGCCAAAATTATTTATTATCTGGATTTTTACAGGAGTTTGCTGACTCCTATTCTGTCACTAAAGGTGGCAGCCCAATTGCTAAAATTTTCTTCAGGGTTGAGTTGGGAGAATGTTCTGTGGAGGGGAATACCCTGGCCAGAGCAATCATTCAGCAACTTGAAAAGTGGGTAAAGTGGATGTGGATGACTGATATAGACAGGACCATGGAATTGTCTGGCTGGTACTAAATCACATTGGCTCACTATCAAGAGATAATGAAAATCTGAGGCAGTTAAAATTAATTGAAAACTAAGTGTGATGACTAGAGGGTTTCTTTAGAGGCTTAGAAAAAAACCTTTATCTCCTAAAGTGGGAGAGAAAAAAAAAAGGCCATACTCAGGATTTAATAGAGTTGCCAGGATACAAAGTTGAATGCTCAACTGAGTTGAGTCTGTTTCAGGGCCCTGGTGCAACAAACCTGAGACCCTGTAACCAGGATGGGTCTGTGTGGGTGAATGCATCCAAAGATTTTGGCTCCCAACCCATAGAGACTGCAGATGTGGCCCACCCTTCCCTATTAAGAGAAATTCCTGGCCTCAATATGAGAAGACACTGCAGGAGTCTCTTCCCCTAAGGCTCCACCTCAGGATCTGCCTCTACCTGTTCACCCAGAAGCCAGGCTGATAACTATGTGTATGGTAACAGAATAACCAAACCATGGACTTACTGGGCTTGATAAAGAAAGAAAGAGAACTTAATCCAAAGGACCTACAAAAATTGGTGAGCATATACCACCAAGAGCCAGGAGCATACCCATGGGTTTGGATTTTAAGAGTGCTTACTCAAGGAGTCTACAAAATAAGACTGGATAAGGAAGAATTTATTGACTTAGGAGAACTACTATGCAATTCTAGCTTTAAACCCTGGCAAAGACCTCAGAGCAAACTTGCTGCTTTGGTGGCTCCTAGAAACCTGAAAAATGTAAGGGTCCATGACAAGCAAGTTGAAATGCCTGAATTTCAATAGCAGACAGTGGAAGAAGGAATTAAAAGGCCCATGGATGTAACATACTGGAGTAAATATATTTTTTGAAGACAAAAGATCCACTGAGGTGTTATGTTCCATGGAACTGCCTGAAAGACACCCATTCACCAAGGCTATTAGTAGTACAATGGTGAGAGGGGCACCATCATCAGTATGAAGTTCAGTTGTAACTCTTCTCTACAGGCCAGTTACAGATGGAAGGAGATGCTGTTACAGAGCTGGCTCATTGATCACAATGGAATTTAGGGTCCCTGAAACAATAGAGGCCAGATTGTAGCATTCAGCTACTAAAAGCCAGAGCATCATCATTATCACAATGCCAGCCAAGACTGGAATAGAAGCCAAGGAGGAATGACTCACAGAGATTTGTAGAGATGTTTAATAGAACATCTCAGCACCCACAGAAGCAAAATACACGAGAAATCAATATGGATATTGATTACTGTCTACAATCAAAAGAAAAAAACAAATGGGTGAGAAGATTGAGTGGGTATTCTAATTTTGAAAAAGTCATAAACCTTTGCCCTTTACCCAAATCTGAGCCAAAATGATGGTGGCATTTGGTGTTTGCAAGCCTTTGTCATTTGCCACCGCAGAAATGGCATGGTGGACATACAGAGTGGCTACAGTGGCAGAGATGGAAGCTATGCATGGGCCAAACAGAATGGGCTTCTACTTATTAATGCCCATCTAGCAACTGCTACTTCTGAATGTCCAACTTGTCACCTACAGAGACCAACACTGAGCCCCTGATATTGTGCTGTTTTTTCCAGGAGACCAGTCAGCCAATAGGAGGCAAATTACCTACACTGGCACTCTTTCATGCCAGAAGGAATAGTAATTCACTCTCTTAGGAACAGATACTTACTCTTGGCTTGGATTTGCCTCACTCAACCCCAAGGTGCCATTCAGCAACACTTTCCAGGGAATTTCAGGATGCCTGATTCACACAACACAGCATCTGCATAAGGTATCCTTTTCCATTGAAGGGGGTGTGGAAGTGAGCTACCACCATGAGATCCATTGGTTAAATCACATACTGCACCATCCAGAATCAGCCAGCCTCATATAGCCTGGGAAAGGCTTACTGAGGGTACAGCTGAAGCTCCACCTCTGATGAGGTGCCATTCTCCAGAACACATATGAACTATCAACAGATCTCTAGATAGCTCTGTCAGGGGTCCAGGAACCAAAAATAGAAACAGGAGTGGCTCCATTCATCATCATCCTGAATATCCCACAAAGGGGGAACATTGTGCTTCTCATCCCTACAAATCTGGGCTCTGCTTTGTTAGACATCCTGGTCTCCAAAGGGGAAAATCTTTTGTCAGATGACATAGAAAGGATCCCAATGAACTGTAAATCATGGCTGCCACTGAGACACTGAATTTCTCCATGGTAAGATGTTCCAGTTGCCACAGTGGTAGCTGGCCTGACAATTAGCACTTTATGAGTTGTTTACCTTGTCTCCCTTCCCTGCTTTCCTACCAGTGTTCCTCTACCTTTCAAATAAACTATTTGAATGCTTTTCTCTTGGTCTGATTTTAGGGGAAACCAAACTAAGGCACAGGCCTAGGGAACATACGAGACACTGCAATAATTCCTACTCCCATTTGGGGGTAGCGTGCTGCTTGATTAAAATCATTCCAAATCAATCTAATAAATCTATACTCCATGAGTCAAGAATCCCCTAGTCCTTGTATTTATTTTAGCTTTGGAACACTAATAAATAGAATTCACACTGAGATGACATTCCAGTGGTGCTTGATGATCCTGTCTGCCCATGAAGGTTTCCATTGGACCAAGAATATACATGGTACAGGACACAGAAGGGACAGAGGAGATTCACACTCAAGGTATTTGAATTTTAGACATGTCATGAGCAGGGGCCACGAGAATATGGCCAAGATTCTTCCTGCTCATATAAGATGGAAAATGTAGTAGCTGGCTAAGAACAAGAAGAATGTCTATTCTTTCCTATTCTGTGTGCATGGCATTACCAAAGAGGGGAGACCATCTTTTTCCTGCAGCCCTTTAAGCAGAGACTGAATGGTGATCAATTTTAATGTAAGCCAGGAAAATTTAGGGAATTAATGTGAAAAGATTGAGGCTATGGGACACAGTTTATATGGGAACAAGGTATTAAAATGGATGACAGCAGAGAAGCAGCCAACCTTACAGGATGCTGCCTTAACCAAGTTCATCACTGCAGTGGGTTCGTTATTTATCACATGGGTAACTTAACTCAGGTTTCCCACTTCAGCAAAAGAGTCAGAATTCTGCCCCACTAGCACCTCTTGAATTATCTTGCCTTACAGAAGGGACACTCTCCTTGGAGGAGGTTGAGAAACAGCAAATGTAACATTTGAACCATAACTTGAGAGATGAGCACCTTTGCCTGAAATTATCTTCTGCCACTCTTTATGAGAGTTCATGGAGAGTCACTATCCCTGAAATTATGTGTGCCCAGAGCTGTAGGCCTTTGCCTCCTGGGGCACACAGAAAAGGAGATGCTGCTAAGGACAGCTAATGCTTAAGTCCTCTTCTCCACTGTATACCACCCTTCTCCATTGAACCCCCAAAGCAAATTCTGAGCTCCCTGGTAGCTTGTGCATAGGACCAATGCACACCAAAATTACCATTGTTCCAGGTAGGTTATTGGGTGTGGATAGAGAGAACCTCATCCCATAAAGTTGCATTCTAGCATCCTGGACTAGGGGACTCAAGCTTCCAGAAATAAGATTTGCAGGATCATATATGAACAATTGGTAGAGAATGTTGTTGCAGAATTTCGTGGTTTGTATACCACTTCCAAAATTGACTGCCATATCTCTTATTAGGGAAATGAGGCAGATCAACATTCTCCACACCCAAGATGATCTGGACCACAGAGAATACTTTTTTGCCTAAGCTAGACCTAAGCAGCTTCATTTTTCCTTAAGCACACAATCAAATCTCTTGAGAGGCTGTATTGCATAAAAGTGG
>JAQZBX010032241.1:0-25944 GCA_029593785.1 Cabassous unicinctus | reverse complement strand
TTTTTCATGTACAAACAGGTTAAAGTCTCAAGTCACATTTGGAAGCCCCAAGGCAGGGGCTTGGCTGAGTTGTTTCTTGATGTTTTGAAAAGCCCCCTGTTGGACTTCTCCCCAGGCAAGAGATTCCCTTTCTGGCCCGCCAGAGTTTCGCAAAGGAGTCTGGCCATTGCTGCAAACCCAGGGATCCAGATGCGGCAGAACCCTGCTGCTCCGAGAAACAGAGCTATCTTTTCGTGGTGGGTGTGGGGATGGAGCAGATCACCCTTTTCCGCTCGGGTCCTAGCGTCCGGAGCCCTCATGAGATGTTGAGCCTTAGGTATTTGACCTGCTGTCTACAGATCTGAGCCTTTCTCCACCCAGTCTGTGTTAAAAGTTGGAGGAGGGTTTGGGTTCCCTTCCAGCAACTTTATTCCGCGTGAAGTCTCCATTCTTCGCTTAGGGGCACGGTGACAAGGAGAGTGAGACTGGTTCCGAGGCTTAAGCTTGCTGGACCTTCAGGTTTGAAGGTAATCTGGGCCCCAACTTTGGTTAGGAGGTCTCTGCCAAGCAGGGGAACCGGGCACTCAGGCAGGCACAGAAACTCACGAGTTACTTCATGGTTGCCGAGCTGGCAGGTCCTTGACTGGCAAAAGGGCTGTCGGTTTGACTGGTCTCCAGTTGCCCCTATTCAGGGTTGAGTCCTGCCAGCCTGATCAGGTGGTTGGGGCTCAGGTCGGTATTCTCCTTCAGGGGTGCTTCCTCTTGGTGTCTGAGACTTCTGGGGGCACTCATTTTTCTAGTGCCCGCTCTCTTTGCAGTAAGCGCATTGGTCTCTGGCCAGCGGCATTCTCCTGCTGCTTCCCGCTGGGCGACTTCGTCCCGATTGACGAACACTTTGTTGGTGACCTCTAGCGGTTGAGAGATGTTCATGCCCGTGAATCCTTCCAACGTTTGAAGTTTTTTTTTCTTTTTTTGATGTCTGCCGCCGCTTGTGCCACAAAAGCGGTATTCACCATCTTCTGGTTTTCTGGAGCTTCTGGGTTGAAGGGTGAGTCATGTTCGTGGGTCGTTTAGCCCCTTCTTGGACCCCTCAGGGGAGCGCTTCCTGATATAGTTGAAGTGCAGCCAGTCCCTGTTCAGTGTTAAAGTCCCAGTTAGGCTTAGTTTCCAGTGCCGCCACCCATGCCCAATCCTCCGGGTCTAGGACACCAGTAGGGGCCTACTCTTGTCCTGAGGCCGGGGTGGACTCTGTGTCTCACAGAGGGGCATCTGCAATGCGGGCTGTGCCGATCGGAGTCTCCTTGCCAATGGGGTTGCAGGACTCCCCTCTGGTGGGGTCGTCAGTTCTGCAAGGGCCGGGGGTGGTGTCACCATGTGATTTGCCTGTACCTCCGGGCCGGAGGGGAGAATGAAGGAGGAGGCGTCTCTGGGAGACCTGCCGGTGCTCCTGAGCCAGGAGGAAGGGCTGGGGCAGTTGGCACATATGGTGGTGGGGGCAGTGGTGGGTCTTCTTCCGAGGACCCCTGATAAATGACTGGTTTCTGGTGCCTCGCTTCTCATGCAACTAAGACCCCGCTCTGTCTCTTCTTTCCAACGAACAAGCGAACCCAAGGAGGCAGAGTCCGGGCTATTTCTAACCAGGAGTCAACATAGGGAAACTGATCTGGGTGGCTAGGGGTTCCAGTGACTACTAGCCACACCGCACGGACCTTGGCTACATCTAGGGTCCCTTCCGAGGGCCATTCGACGTTAAAAGTGGGCCACTCCAACTCACATAGAGTTCGAAGGGTGCCGGGGTTCATCTGGATACCATAATCTCCCGAAAATCCCTTCCTGAAGTTCTTAAGCATGCAGTTCAAGATGGTGGGTTTTGCCTGTGATGAGCCCATACCCTGTGTCGGTGGCGCAAGACAGACAAAGGTGGGGTGCCTCTTTCAAGGCCACTCAGATGCCCACCTGTCCGCGTCCCTCACAGGAACTTAGGCTCGTCTTAGCTAAGGCGTCCAGACAATTTTCTGGGTGCGCCATTATGCCGGATGATGTAGCCATGGAAACAGGTTGGGGCCCACTCTGACTCCGTGGCACAGGCCGTGGGGCCACAAACTGGTATGATAGGCGCAAACCCCTACTGTCCACATTCACGCACACAATCACTCAGAGGTTAAACAATCCCTCCCACAGGAATTGCCCTATGCTGGATTCTCGTCATGTGAGACCTTAGGAAATGATCAGTCTCCTCTTCCGTCCGGAGACGGGCCTGACTGGGGCTTGGCACCCGGGTGCTTACCTTTCTGAAGTCTTCTGATACCGTTCAGTCCATCTCTCTCCCTTGAGCCCAACTGGGATGTGGGGATGCGGCCCGCGGGGGTCCGCCCCGGAAGGAGGTCCCGTCAAGACGACAGGAGGCGCCTACCTCTTTCGCTTGGAGATCACCATTGGGCACGCCCTTCAGTCCCAAGCCGGAGGCACAATGGGCCTGCTCAGTTGGGTTTCCTGGTCAGGGAACCAAATGTTGCGGCTGTCGCGATGGAAAACCCAGACGGGCACTCGGAGGGAGCGGAGGAACCAGGCTTTATTACGCACACGGTCCCAGAGGAAAGTTCGGTTTCCAAATTCTGGGCCCCCCGCCCCAGTTTTCTAGAGTTTTTATTGGGGTCTGCAGGCTCCTGTTCATTGGCTAGCGAGTTGGCGGGTGGAATTTTCCCTTACCTTAGGCAACTAAGCAAGCGTGGTTACAGGAGCAGAACTGCAGGTTTATGAAATCAAGTGGGCAGGGTTACAGAGCCAGTAGTGCAGGTTCCAGTTCTAAGGTGGGAGATTCTTGTCAGAAAAGGGGGAGGGGGAGGGCTGCAGTGACTTTTCCTTATCAATAGTTCTAAGGAAAGTCAGTTTTAAAAAATGTGTGCATCCCGTCAGTGAAGGCATAGTTTTCACTTCCTCACTTGATTTTATCTTTCCTTTTACCCTCCACGTACCATGACTTCTTCCACTTAGACTTCAGGCGTGTTCCTTATAGAAATGAAGCTGAAATAGCCCTGATTTACTTTTGCTAGTAAGGGATTTGGAGTCATTCTATTAAAAGTAGAACCAAGTATTTTTGTTGTTTGCTTTTTTGTTTGAACCACTGTGTTTTTAGATCTCTGTTAAAACAGCTTGCGCTCTCCTCGTGGACCTGTGTTGGTACCGCATGTTTCCTGTAGCCTATCTTCTTCTTTCTTAGTTTCTTTCTTTATTTGGTGGAGCAACTTCTCTAATGGTTTTTTTTTTTAGAAAGTGTTCTTAAGAGATAAATACTTTGAGAGTAGAATTCCTTTGTGTTTGACCTGTTTTTATTCTTCCGGAACCTTGAAGGATCTTCTCTTTCTATCCGGTGCTCCCGTCTGGCTCTATGTTCAACCATTGAGCTGGACACTCAGTGCCGTCAATCTATAAACTCAGGTCCTTCATTTTGGGGAATTATAAAGTCTCTTTCTTTGATGATTTCCTCCCTGCATTTTTTCTATTCTTTATTCTTAATTATTCATATATTAGATTTCCTTGCCTGGTACTCTAATTCTATTAATTTTTTTCTCCCTTTAGCTTCCATTTGTCTTTTTGCTTTACTTTTTGGGAAATTTCCTCATTTTTATCTTCCATCTCTTCTACTGAGGATTAACTTTCTGTTATCATTCTTTTTTGTTCCCTGAATATGTCTTCTTTCTATGTTTTAATAGTACCCTGATCGTGTTTCTTGGTTGCAAATCCCCTTACCCCTCTGAGGATATTATTGATGGTCCCCCCCCCTTTTTTTTTTAAATTCCTGCATAGGTTCTGTTTCTTTAAAATTGCCATTTCCTGTCCCTATTGTTGGTCTCATTTTGGTCTCTATTTTCCATTTTTAATGTCTCAGTTATATGGTAATTCTTGGTTGTTTCCTCATATTTAAAGTGCAGAGGCTAAAAAGGTGATTGGGATAAATGGGCTTAATTGTGGGGTGAGCTGGCTGGGCCCTGCTTCTAGGGAAGTCTGATTTCCATATCTTTAGAGCCCTCCCTTTCAGTCCCCAGAGAAGACTCTTCCTGCCTAGAGGCTGAGGACCTGCCTGACAGTGTTCCTGGGGCTGAGGCGGGAACTCAGGCTGAAGACCTGCCTGACAGTGTTCCTGGGGCTGAGGCGGGAACTCAGGCTGGGGATTGTTTCCTTATTTACTATGCACATATTTGCTTAATCTTCCATCTTTTTTTACTCTCTCCAAAGGGGGGAAAAGCTACAGTCTTTTTTCTAGAAGTGGGATGGTCAGTAGTCTAGTTACTCAGAATGCGGAAGGGGCACATAACTGCTTTATTTTTTTTTTAACCTTTATTTTACAAGTTTTAGATTACGTGAAAGTTACATCAAAAATATAGGGAATTCACATATGCCCCACCCCCTCCCCCTCCCACACTCTCCCCCATTAACAACTCCTTGCATTAGTGAGGTACATTTGTTACAATTGATGAGCACATACTGAAGCATTGCTGCTAACCATGGTCTATAGTTTACATAAAGGTTTATACTTTGCACCACACAATTTTATAGGTTTTGACAAAATGTATTATGGCCTGTATCCATCATTGCAATATCATGCAGAACAATTCCCATGTCCAAAAAATGCCTCAAGTTATACCTATTCTTCCCTCCCCCTCCCCTCAGAACCCCTGGTGACCACTGTCTTCATATCAGTGTTACTAGTTCTTCCATTACTAGAATAATAATGTCTACTTTGGTCCATAGTTGCATTTCACCTTACGTGAGTTCACTCTTCAATCTTGAGGATTTGGGGATGATGTCCACTCTGCTTCTGATTGAGAGGGGCCTTAGATCCCATGGGGCAGATGGATATAACTGTTTTTTAGGATGGGCATTGTCCATCACCATCAATTTGTTAGTTGTCCTGGATGAGTCCAATGAATCGGAGAGTAGGTGTTGGCTGCAACCCTGCTGAGATTCAGGGCTCAACTGGCATATGAACAGTTTTTTTTCTTCACTTAAGCCAGTTTAAGTTGTGTTTTCTATCACTTGCAACCAAAGTCCTTACTGACAAATTGATATTATTTAAAATCTCGGAGAACTAAAATTAAGCTACACACTTTCCAAACACAAGAAGGAGAGAAAAACAATGAATACAGAGACCAAAGGATAGAAAACAAAAAAATTGAAAACAGAAACAATAAAAGTTGAAACCATAACATGAAGGACTTAGGACCAAACATATTATCACATTATATGCCAAGGGAAAAAAAAAACAAACTATATCAGAATGGGGTCCAGTGAGATAATAGCAACCACAGTATGTTTTTCAAACAGTGAAATTAATGCAGGGAATTGTTCACACAGACAATTAGAAGGCCTGGTGTATTGGTCTGTCATCTTTCGCTAGGAAGATTTAAGTCTCTGAGACATATATTTAATGGGTATAGTGCTAATTATAGGTTCAATTAAAAGGGGCAGAAGAGCCATGTGTAGGAAAATTATAAATAAGTCCAATTCTGATACATTGGGAGGATAGGTTATCATATATTCCAAGGTAAGCCCCACTGACAGGGTACCGAATTCCTGAAGTTGTCTACCCTGCCTATACTGTCCAGATGTCTCTAGAGCCCTCAGGAGCCCCCCTGCTTGAGGTACTGTTTACTGCGACAGTTAGTGAGATCCTCCTGAGACATCCATAAGTGTAACCTCTGGAATGACTTCTGACTCATTTTGAAATCTTTTAGCCATAAAAAGTCTTTTGTATTTAATATTTCCCCCTCTGGTCAAGGTCTTTTTCCAAATGCATCACTGGTTGGCGCTTGATAATAATCCCTCAGTGCCAGGTAGGCCCATCCCGGGGAGTCATGTCCCACACCTGGGGGAAAGCAGTAAGTTTATATGCTAAGTTTAGCTTAGAAAGAGGCCACATTTGAGTAACAAGGACATTTTCAGGAGCTAACTCTTAGGCAATATATATTACTAGGCTAAGTTTCAGTTTTACAAGAATGAGGTTCATAAGTACAAGCATTAATATCAAGGGCCTGGTGTATTGGTCTGTCCTCTTTCTCTAGGCACTGCCTATGTACTCAAGATTCTTGCCACTGTATTAGAGAATGTAGCAGGACTCCCCAGGATGGGAATTTAATATTTTATTGGTTATTATGTGGGTCTCCACCCACTGAAATAACACCCCGTGACCACATGAACACAATCATATTCCATAGAGGCATGCCCCAGGTGCACCCTTCCCCACATATTCCCCCCCACACCGACACCCTGCACCAGTGACCCTCCCCTGCCAGAGCTGTAACCTTCCTGTAATCCAAAACCTCCTCAAAAACAAAGCTAGAAAAAAATAGTTTTTGCACTGTGCCTTCCATCACTGTAAGATCTGTTATATTTTATGTATACTGACAATTTCTTCTGTATGTTCCCCCAGTGTCTTATTTTTTTTCACTTTATCTCCAAAGAAGCTTTAGGTTACAGAATGTCACATTGAAAATATAGGAGATTCCCATATACCCCCCCACCCCTCACATTTTTACCTATTAATAACATCTTACATGAGTATGGCACATTTGTTACAATTGATGAACAAAAATTGAAGCATTGCTAGTAATCGTGGTCAGTGGTTTACATTATAGTTTATACTTTGCATTGTACATTTTTATAGGTTTTGACATAATGTATCATGGCCTGTATCTGTCATTGCAAAATCCTGCAGAACAATTCCAATGCCCTAAAAATACCCTTCTTCCCTGCCCCTCCCCTCGGAACCTATGGTAACCAGTTAGCTTCTATTTTTCAAGAATAAGGTTCATAGTTACATGCATTAGTATTGAAGGCTTAACCTACTGGTCTGTTTTGGGACTGCTAACTGCTTCTTAAACAGACTTTCAACCAATCTTCCCAATTATAAGGACCTTCCTTTCAGTCTTTACTGACACTTCTAGAGGTGTCTGATGTATCATGTCATAAGTCTTTTGGTGATCCTGTGAGGTATATCAAGTTGCCTTTGGCTTTCCCTGCTCTTGGTTTGCTAAAGCATCTACTACTTGTGCATCTTTTTTGCACCTTCCAAAATCTTGTTGCTGCTAATTCCTCTCCCATCCCTGGGTGTACTCTCTGCCGCCAGTAGGCTGGCAGCACTCTGCACTTGCTTCCGCAGGCTTTGGCTATTCCTTCAAAATCTTTACCAAACTGTCCCATCAGTACTTTTCAGAAGCCCAGTGCTTCCCCCACATCAATGACTTTTGATTCTTGGTTTGGCTCAGAACCAGCAGTGCTCACTCTCCCACACTTCTGCTCCAGTCAGGTCCTTTGGCTTCCAGCTGTCCCTGGCCAGAGGCTGACAGGGTCACAAGGCTGAAGGTGTCACGTGTCAGGACCTGAGCGTGAAGCCGGTGCCACCATGTTGATTGCTGGTGGCTAAGTATTTTTAAGTATTCAAATCTTTCTTGTGTATAATCTAAAACCCACAAGGATGAAGACTTGAAACACCTTTGGCTTAAAATTATAGCCGTTTGGACACCTTTGGACACAATGGCTTCATTATAACCAAAAGCTCATGTGCATACTGTACTCGTCTGTATTTACAATGCACGTGTGAGACTGTGTATTTGCATGTGCATCTGTATGTTTCATGTAGGAAGCTCATGGTGTGAGTTGAGGGCTGCCCCTCTAGCAACCAAAATCAAGGCAGCAGCATGATGGGAGCGGGCAGGGAGGGAACAGGCACACCGGGAAGCAAAGCTGCTGGGCCCATTTCCTGATTTGCTTTCTCACTGTCTTTAATTATTCACCTGTAAAATAACATTCATTACCTCAAGGACCTCTTGAGTTTATGGTAAGAAAAAAATCAGAAATGAACTATTCATTTTTTTTTTTTTAAGATTTATTTATTTATCCCCACCCCCCAACCCCTCGTTGTTTTTGCGCTCACTGTCTGCTCTCAGTGTGTTCTTCTGTGTCTGTTTGTCTTCTCTTTGGGCGGCACCGGGAACCAATCCTGGGACCCTCAGGAGTGGAGAGAGGCGCTCAATCTCTTGCACCACCTCAGCTCCCTGATCTGCTGCGTCTCTCATTGTCTCTCTTCTGTGTCTCTTTTTGTTGTGTCATCTTGCTGTGCCAGATCTCCACGTGTGCCAGCACACCGCGTGGGCCAGCACTCTGCGCAGGCGAGCTCTCTGCTTGGGCCAGCTCACTGCAGGCCCGCTTGCTTTTCACCAGGAGGCCCCGGGTATCGAACCCTGGACCTTCCATATGATAGATGGGAGCCCAATCACTTGAGCCACATCCGCTTCCCAGAAATGAACTATTCATATTTTAATGCACACACACACTCTCTTTCTCTCTCTCTTTATATATATATTATATATCCACTTACCCGTAGCTTTCCCAGAGAAATTCAGAAAATAAAATAAAAAAACAAACAGTAATGAGTAAAAAGAAAATGAGGTAACATTGATTGAGCCCTTACCATGCAGAGTTCCTTGCATGCATTTACTCATTTCTTTCCCCTGATAACTTTGTGAGGTGGGTATTATCACCACTTAGAGATAAGTAATCCAAGACTTAGAAGGGATATGAAATTTTCCCAAAGTCCCATAGCTGCAAATTATACCCCTTGGCCTATGTGACTGATTCCTGAGCCCTCACCTTTAGTGGCTTCTCTATGCTGACGCATGGACAACATTAACTTTTTTTTCCCCTAGGAATTCGTTGAGAAAAAAAATTTCAAAATCTTGACTTTCCAAGAATTAGTTTTAAGGTGTGCTGGAGTTCAGGAATGTCTGTGGCATATGGCACAGGGTCATGCTTTGAGCTGCTTATCTGTCTGGTTTTTATTCATTGTGGATGATTGTACAGCAACGTGGCTAGACTGTAAAGTGCCTTAGAGGAGACTGAAATTAAAGAAATATTGGCAGCTTCCTCTAAAATAATAGCAGGATAACAAGTGGGAATGACTTGTGGTTATTAGGGCATGCTGTATGGTTCAAGATGATAGAAATTATCATGGCTTGCAGTGGAGAACAGAGTAAAATGATAAGTTTTAGGACAAAAGAAAAAAGAACATAGTATTTCTCCTTTACCCACCCCACTCCCTAGCTTGCCAAACATGTAGGTCATGGAAGCAGACAAGAAACAGGAATGTATGCTTCCGGCACAGCCAAACCATCGCAAGCTGGGGCTTCCGCTTCGCCTGGTCTGATGCCATCATGTTTAATGAGAGGCCCTTGCTGCAATTTGGCTTCTCCTGCCACACTCTCCTGTGACACCCTCTTTGCCCCACCACCGTATCAGAAGGCGAAGTGATGAACGTGGCATTCTCCCATCCTCGCCTCCCTGCTGTGTCCACACCACTTCCCGCTGTCATCACACACTTAGCCCACATGCTGCCTTCATCACACGTCACGGACAGACCTACAAGTCGCTCTCCACCTTTCTCCAGCACACACCACCAGCAGGTGCAGTCTTCCTCTCCAACATTTGCCCAACATCCAGCATGACCAGCATCCATGTTGATGACCTTTCTACCACCCTGCTCTCCAAGTTCGTCGATTCCGCTGACCCCATCACCTTGGTATGGTGACCCTTTAGACTCCCTCATTACCTGGTGCTCAGGAATCACTTCCACTCTTCTCCCCATTGGGCTCCTGCTTAGTCAGCTAGTGCCTCACGGTGACCTGTGTTACTCCATGCCTAGCTATTGTCCCCAAACTTTCTGCTGTTGCCCTAGAAACATCCCTCTTGGCTGCCATTTCCTAGTCACCCACTTAACCAAGTCTGTCGCCAGATCTTATGCCCTTCCCTAATCTACTGATCACCCTGCTTCTCTTCAGACCTGCTATTACTCTCCGGGTGATTTTTCTTTTCTTTTTTTTTTGGTTCCCTGGCCTGCGCTATAGATATTTACTAAAGGAAATATCACCATACTGGTTAGTCACATTTCTTATTTATGATACCTGAATTTAGCTGGGCAGTTATGTGTTTTTCCCTGTTACTTACATATCCCCTGGAAATTTACCGTAGCAGCTATTTCCCAGCTACTGTATTGACCCCAAGTTCCCTCCTCTCTGCTTCTAAGCTTGTCTTCTCCTCCAGGAATGTCAAGGCTCTCTGGTGCGACGTCCTTCTGATTGTCCTCTCTCCTTCACCTCACGTCTGTGCTTCGTCCCCCAGCCCCGCACAGGTGTGAGGTAAAGGAGGAATGTATGGACTGGAAACGCGTGGACTTCTTTATAGCTGTAACCCTTCCATTACGGAAGACGGGAAACTAAGCCCAGCTGTGCTGTGACCTTTTTTTTCCCTTTCAAGGCTCCGCTTGCAGAAAATATGCCTTAATCATTGACCTTGGGCTTAAGTAAAACCCATTCTCTTTGGAGTAGAAAATTTTATTGTTCTTCTTTTTTGCCCTTTTAGGGTGCGGTGGGGTCGAGTGGGAAAGGTATCTTGAGCTGCCCCTACAGGCGGGCGGTGAGCCATACAGGCCAGTTCCACCCTCGGCCTGGTCTTTTCAAACAAACCCTGCACTCCCCCACCTCAGGCTTCTCACCTGCTGCCCAGGCTTTCATACCATATCTAGCTGATGTTGGGCAAGTTATTTAATCTCCGTGGGCCTCAATTTCCTCATCTGTAAAATGGTAATTGTAATTATACCTACCTCATAGGACTGTTCTGAGGAGCACGAGTTAATAACTATGAAGTGCCTGGAAACAGTGCTAAGCACACACCGAAGGCTCAGAGATAGTAGTTATTTTAAATGTCATCACCGCTGCCCATTTAAGCTAGAGTGTTATGTAATAGAGTAACTGGTGATATATATATTCTGGCTTCTTGGGGTATGAGCTTGTGTAGGGTAAGTACAGAATAGCTCTGAATATTTTCTTTTTCCATATACATCCCAACAAGCAATTATCAGAATGAATTGTGCCCACAGACATGCTTTTCAAATATGTCAAATTTGGATCTACCTCAAACTGCTATTAGAATTCCTCTTTTGTTTTGCAGTCAGGCATCTGACAAAAAATAAGGATAATAAGAAATGTAACGTTTGATTTTAGATTTGTAAAATGATGCTTCCTGTTTTCTCAAGAGTTCTCAAGTTTTGGTAAAGAAGAATGCTTATTTTTCTCCAAATTACTGAGCTCGGATGGTTGAGGGAGAAGAGGCACCCAGGCACACACCATGTGATTGAAATGCTCAGAAAATACACCTCACACCTTCCCACATATATTAGTGTCCTTGGGCTGCCATCACAGATGACCACAAACAGCATGGCTTAAAATAACAGAACTGATTCTCTCACAGTTCTTCTGGAGGCCGGAAATCTAAAACCAAGGTGCCACCAGGGCCACGCTCCCTTCAAAGGCTCCAGGAAAGAGCCCTTCCTTGCCTCTGGCAGCTTTGGTGGTCCCAGGTGTTCCTTGGCTGTGGCAGCCTGACTCCAGTCTCTGCCTCCGCATGCCCCTCTTCTCCTTGTGCGCTGGTCTCTGTGTCCAGATCTCCTCCTCCTCCTTCCAAGGAGACAAGTCATGTTGTATTTCTGGCCCACCCTAATCCAGTATGACCTTGTGTTAAATCCATTACATCTACAAAGGCCCCATTTCCAAGTAAGTCCACAGTCACAGGTACCAGGATTTGGGACTTGGACGTATCTTTTTGGTGGATACAATTCAACCCATGATGCCTCGTACTCTCTTCTCTCTAACCTCGCTCTCCCTCCTTGTGTCATCCCAGAAGCGCCTCTTTAGCAGCCTCATGCTCCGACCTTGGACTTTACAATAGCATAGGGCCTCCCCTGCTCCTCATCTCCCTCTAATCTTTTCAGCCTCTGGCTGCTTCATGACACCCACCGCAGCCCGTGGAAACCCAGCCAGGAGCAGGCCGCCTTGCCAGCACCCCTCCTGGGCTCACATCCTTCATTCATTCAGCAAACAGCACGGGTCTGCTGTGTACCAGGTCTTGTGCTGTGCCCTAATGACACAAAGACGGTCTTTCTCCTGGGCGTATTTTGTGTGTCACTGTCAGATAGTAGCCATTTCTTTATTATTTCTCTAAGCAATTATTCATCAAGTGCTACTGCGGCTTCAATGTTTAATGCAAAATAAAAACTAGGTTCTCTTCTCAGAGCTCATAATTTCAGTAATAAATAACTGGAGTTCTTGTGTGTCTTATTAGGATGCAGAAAGCATTTGGATGGAGAGAGGTCAGGGAAAGTTTCATAAAGGAGGGGGCTCTTGAGCAGAGCTCTAAAGGATAGGTGTCCACATGGATACAGGGGAATCCATGAGAAAAGAGCAGCATCGGTGAAGGTAGGTGGTGTGAAAAGGAGTGGTGTTTTCGAGGAAGCTGTAAGCAATTCCATAGGAATAAAACATATGGCTTATGATACACAGCTTGAGACATTAGCTCTAGAGGAGCTTGAAATCCATGCTCAGGAGTTTAGATTTTATCTAAGAAGGAAGTGATAGGGTCAGATTTTATTTTGGTTCATCTGCTCTGACAGCTTTCTAGATCTTTTGGATAAATATGAGACTGCAGACAGGCATCTAGTTAAGGGAATGTCCAGGTGAGAGAACTTGAGAGTAGACGCAATGAGAATGCCTTCCAACAGTGGTTCAGATGTGTGCTCTAAGTGCTTGATGCAGGACAGTGGAGTGCTTGTAAATGTTTAGCCACCAGCTTCAGTGGGGCTGGAGGCTCTTATCTACTGTGTTTGCCAATTTCTGTGGTGTAAGTACTTCCACCATGGCCAATTATCTACATGCTATCTCTTCCAGAGTTGTGACTAGATGCTGACCGCCTTCTTGAGTTGGTGAGAGCTAGGGTCAGCACACCTCTGGATGGGGGGGCGTGTTGGGTGACACTCCAGTTTCCGGCTTGAGGAACTTGGTGGAAGATGATGCCATTAATTTAGGGAATACAGGAAGAGCAGGATAATGGGGGATCGGAGGGTCATAGATGATATGTTTAGATTATGATATTCTAAACTTGAGGTACCAGGAAGAAATTTCTAGGCAGCAGTGGACAGTAAGATCTGGAGCTCCAGAGAGAGGTCTAGGCTAGATAGATCAACTTGTAGGGCACCAGCCTACAGGTGTTCATTGAAACTACGAGACCATCTGAGGAAAAGTCTAGAGCAAGAAGAGAAAGTGACCATGCCCTGGCATCTGAGAGGTGGCTACACAGAAGGAATAGTCAGCAGAAGAGGAGCCAGCAGGGGCCTGAGAATGAACAGTCATGGGAAAGGACTAGAAGAAAAGGTTGGAAAAACGTAGAGGAGAGATTTCTTCATGAAGTGAGTGATTCGGGGTGCCATATGCTGTAGAATGGCCAATTAAAAATACTGGAGGGCGGCCATTGGCGGCCTTTCCCAGAGGGCTTTCAGTGGGGTGCTGGCAGCAGAAGCCAAACTGCATTTGGTTGAAACGTTCACTAGACGCGAATGAGTGGAAAACATTCTTTCAGGCTGATCTTGCATTTCCTGTAGCCGGTCCTCCCTGGGACTCAGGGGTCTTCACAGTTCAGTTAGCAAGTGCCCCCCCAGAGCATCTCCTGCAGCCTCATCTGAGCTCCCTGTGTCCCGACCCTTGGAGAAGCCTGAGGAGAGTCCAGAAGAACTGCCCATGTTCTTGACACAGCTTCCAGTGAGCTGGTCAGATCTTCCACTCAGAGTGGAAGGGGTGGGGAGCAGTGCCAGCCAAGCAGCCAGACTCGGGTCGGGATTCTGAGGGCGCCAGGGTTCCAGCAGGGTAACAGGAAGACTTAGAGGCCGCGTCGCCACCAAAGCCCATTAGGGAGTGGCAGGAGTCAGATGCTGGCGAGACCAAGTGTAAATATCCAGCCCAGATGGCTTGAGCCAGGAACCTGGCACCGCACCAAGGCTCAGAGTCATGGCAGGGATATGCCTGGAGCCAAGGCAGGCAGAAGCAAGCAAGGAGCTGAGGAAATTGCTGGAAACAGCCTTGGGGCACCTTGAGCTGGCCTGTATTGCACATACAGAAGGCAGATCTTCTGATTTTCTATAAAAGCTGCATATGTGGCACTTCTCCCCTCCACACGGTGGAGGGGTGGGGGCATGGCAGTTGTCCTTGCTCAACACAGCAGCCCCTCCAGGAAGATGCTGCAGGTACCTGGCCACTCTGTGCACAGCAGCTGACGCCCCTGCCTCATCAGGCCTGGCCGTTGTTGCACTTTGCGGCATCTCCAGATGTGGGCGGAGGCAGTCACCCCAAAACCAGACCAGTTTCTTGCCCAAGAAATGTGTCCAATGATGCCACACCCCAGGCACTTCTCCAAAGAAACCCACAGGAGTCCCAAGAAAGGAACTGGCCCACACTATGGAAGCTGACAGCCTTGCAGAGCCCCTGATTTTCTACCTCTGGCAGGAGTCCCTGCTGACTCCCCAGTGTGAGCAGTTGCCAAGCAGAATTGGGAAGGGGGTCAGCTGGGGTCACGGGGCCTGCCTGCCAGTGAGTGTGGCCAGAGGCAGCAGCTAGGCTCTAACGGGGCTCACCCAGGCTCCTGGAGCAGGGTTCTCCACAGACCACCTTGGAAGGAGTCAAGGTCCCATCTAGGGTCCCTTCTACTCTGACCCCCAAACTCAGCTGAGGGACATCTGGCTGCCGGTGGACTTGAAGGTAACTAGAACCCATCGTCATGATTGGTTCCAGGGCATTAGGATGCTTGGTGGGCCTTGGACCAGCCTTAGGTCAACCCCAGCTTGAACCTTTCAGTTAGTCAGGTGTACTTCATTCCCCAAATGGGCTCCTCAGCCATCCCAGGGAGAACAGGAACTTTCAAGCTAAGACCCTATCCTTAGCAGCCACTGAGTCTTCAATTCAAGAGTCTGATTTTGGACCCAATTTATATTCTGTTTTTAAAGACTATGTTTCAAAGCCATTTTCACATCCACCCCAATTTTTCTCTTGTCCACCACCAAAAAAACAGTGGCCAGACAGGGTGTTCAACTGGATCCATTTAAATAATAATAATATAATATATGCATATGTGTATGTGTATATATGTATTTATGTGTGTATATTATACACATGCAGACATGCATATATACCCTGTCTTTTTACAAAAACAATAGGCCACTAATATATAATAGTGGAGCACAACCAGAAAAGTAAAATTACAAGTAGGTGCTAAACGAGGAGTCTGAGCAGGTAGAGGCTCAACCTCCAGGAGGCCGGTGCTGCCCGGGGCCACTGGGCAGGCCTGGGAAGGGAGTCGGGGGTCTGCTGGCTGGGAGGTCACAGCACCCGGGAGTGGGGGTCGTCATGGGACCGCACGGAGTTCTGGCCTTTGGCCGGAGCCTCCCCTGTAGCTGGGCTGTGGTCAGGCCTGTCCCCAAAGGCCCTTTGGGCACCTTGTGCCTCTTTGCCTCATGAGAGCTGCAAGCATGGCGGGAGGGGGCGGTGTCTCTATCTCTGCCCCTGTGGGGGTGGGCTCCAAGCCCCCTTCATCCTCGGCCTTCACAAAGAGAACTCCTGCGTGGTGAGTTCTCACGTGCCAGGGGCCTCCAGGAGGGTCAGCAGAGGTGGGTGCAGCCAGTCCCGGGTATGGGCGCGCAGGTGCGCGTGCTGGCAGCCACAGGGTGCAGGTCAGCCGTGGGGGTAAGTGGACTGGCTCCCTGGGCCATTCCTGAATCTCCGTGTCTCCAGCACGCACAGGCGTTGCACCTCGCACTGCTGGTGTAGACGCTGGACAGTCCACTTCTGCTCACCCCACCGCCGCGTCCTCTTCTACTTGCTCTCATTTTATCCACAACCTGGTTTCCTTTTCTCTTCAATCTCTTCTTCACTCTAAGGTTCTGGCCTCCATGTAATTCATTTGTTTTCTTTTGCCTAAAGAAAAAGGTATTGTGATTTCTCTGAAAGAAAAAAAAGGAGTAGGTGACAAATAAAAAAGGAAAACAAGCAAGAAAGGTTCATGTGAGGGTACATGTGGGCACAAATTTGGCTCCAGACTTGCTAACATAACAGCTGTCCTGAAAGCAGCATCCTGCCCGATTGCACAGCACGGTGTTCATTAGCTAGGAAAGCAACCAGCTACTCAGAGTAAGGTATACTCCTTTCTGATACTAAGACCAGAAAGAAGTTTCTCCGACAGTCTCTGACAGAAGACTGCGTGCTGTAAAGACGTGGGGAAGTTTTTAAATTTCTGATGCCATGGCTGATCTCCATAGATGAAAAGTTTTCTAGTCCAGGGGTTCTTAGCCTTCTTTGTTCCACGGACCCCTTTGCCAGTCAGGTGAGAACCACGGACCCCTTAGGCTAAGTCCACACTACACTGTGTATTATTTAATAAATATATCACACCCGCACCAGCACGTCCCCACAATAATGTTTTTTTTTTTGCATTTCAATTCAAGCCCACGGACCCCTTGTAAAGACCCCCTGCTCTAGCTGAAACCTAGGACACTGAGATTTAAAACGCATGCACACGCATGATTCTAATGTGCAGCAAGTTATTTCAGAACCACTGCTTTTGAGTGCCTTTGCTCAGGGTTGATATTGAACTCGGGAACACCAGCATGTCCATATTCATTGTTAAAACATTGAAATACTTCCCAGGTGGTTAGTAAATAGCTGGTGCCTAAACCCTGTGACTCTCTGGGCTTCTCAGACCCCGTTCCCAGGAACCACCTGATCACCCGTAGTCTAGCACTAAAGTGGTAACACCTGCTCAGCAGGCGGCCTCAGAGCACAGGCAGCATCAGGGCTGAAGGGTCACTGCCCTTGCTGTACAGATGAACTCTTTTGAATACCATCCTGGCCTAGAGTGATGGATAGACTATAAATTTACCAGGGAATCCTCTATACATATTTTTCTGCTTTTTGATAGCTATTGAAAAGCAGTAAATTCAAAATCTCTGTTGCCAGTCTTAAGAAAATCTACAGCCCTTAACTGGCTGGGGCAGGGTTGATAGCCTCGAGGCTCCTCCGTATCCCAGCATGGAAATGTGCATGCCTCTCCACTTGGAGGTGAGCCCAGGGAGCACCCCCAGGAGAACCCCAGCTCAGTCCCCAGGATGATCGCGCCTCTCTGGAATTTGCCTGAAACTCATTACGTTCTTCCACCAAGAACATTCTCTACCAGAGCAGTTGAGAGGCCCCCTGTTGTTCTCCTGAACGTCCTGGCCCCTTGCGCACCCCAGCAGGGGCCAGACCCTAAAGGGCTTGGAGCCACTGAAGAGGACTCTGGGAGGTGCTCTGGCAAACCAGGGTGTCGGTAAACACGCAGCGACATGTGCCTAGGGCCTGGGGAGGCCACCCAGGTGGAGGCTCACCCTGGTTCTTCTCCCAGCCCAGCATGTCCCTTCCAGTGGTTCAACCAGGAGGGCCCGTAGCTGGAAGCCTGCAGGGTACTGAGGCCCCCAGGCTCACGACCTACTGAGCACAGCAGTAGGTGGACCTTCCCTGTGCGTCTCATCTCTCTTCTACGCCTACCTGGTGTTCCCAGGCCCTCAAGCCCACACCCCACGACAAGTACTTCATCAAAGAGGAACTAGGTCCCCAGCTCCACTATGCACCCCTCCATTTCGGGATCACCCCAGAACATATCGAGGGCTTCCTACAGGTGGAACCAAGGGAGAGAACTTTTCTCTTGTGGGAGGGGATCTGAAGAATATTCTTCTTTGACCCGAGCCCATTGCCTGGAGGCGGCGCTCAGAAACGAGTTAACGCCAGCCCCATCTCTGGTCCCACTCAGACTGTCCTTCTGCTTGCTGGTTGGACCTTTGTCCTGGCCAGTGGCCACAGTGACCATCTATGAGAGCTTCTTACGTGCCTCGTACTGCTGTAGGCACTTTATATGAAGGGTCTGATTTAATTTTCACTAACACGAGCCACACTTTACATTGAGGCTTTGAACTTCATGCCTCCCCACACAAGAGCTTTATGAACTACTTGTCATGTCTTCATGCAATTTACTCAAACTTTCGTATGACTGCTGCTGCAGTAATGGAGGTTGTGAAATGTGTCCCAGTCTGTTGGATGGGTACCGTTACTAATGTTTTAATTCTCAGATGTTTTAGAAGGGAAACGATATATTTGTTGCCATGTCAAAAAGCTGTTATTATTGAGATATTTGGTTTTGCTTCTTTTTCTTTTATCCTGCAGAAATAAAACCAGAGGTAAAAACAAAACCTGGTGAGCAGGGGCCCCAGATCCTCGGTGTCGAGAGAGTCTACATTCAGACGCGGGAAGAGAAGCGCGTTAACCTCACCATCGGCAGCAGAGCCTACTTGCTGCCCAACACATCTGTGATTATTAAATGCCCAGTGCGGCGATTCCAGAAATCTCTGATCCGGTGGGAGAGGGATGGCCGTTGTCTGCAGAACTCCAAGCGGCTTGGCATCACCAAGTCAGGCTCGCTGAAAATCCACAGCCTTGCCGCCCCTGACATCGGCGTGTACCAGTGTGTCGCAGGCCCTGCCCAGGAGACCATCGTGCTCAAGCTCATCGGGACAGATAACCGCCTCATCGCACCTCCGGCCCTGAGAGGGCACGTGAGGGGATATCCTGGGATGGACCAAAACGAAGCCGGTGGTCTGGGAGCCGCGTGGGATAAAATGCGGCCAATGCAGAGTGGCAAAAATGAGCTTTATCTAGATGAGGGCCAGCTTAACAAGCAGCCTTTCCTGAGAGCTCTGTTGGGCCACTGCAGCAATTCTGCAGGAAATACCAACTCCTGGGAGTTTAAGAATAAGCAGTTTGAAGCAGCAGTTAAACAGGGTTCATATAGCATGGATACAGCCCAGTTTGAAGATCTGATCAAAAACATGAGTCAGCTCATGGAAACCGGAGAAGTCAGTGATGACCTTGCTTCCCAGGTGATATATCAGCTGGTGGCCGAGCTGGCGAAGGCGCAGCCTGCCCACGTGCAGTGGAGGGGCACCCAGGAGGAAGTGCCTCCTGCTGCTCAGCTAAGGGGAGAAACGGGAAGTGTGCCCCAAAGCTCGAATGCAAAGAGCTCAGGCAAGCTGATATTCAAGCCACAGGGACCTGTTCTCGCAAGGCAAAGCCAGCCCCCATCGCTTTCATTTAATAAAACGATAACTTCAAGGATTGGAAATACAGTATACTTTACCAAAAGGACCAAGGTCATCAACATATTGTGTGACCTTGGTAACCCCAGCGAGGCCACATATACGTGGACCAAAGACGGTGCATTGTTAAAACCCTCAGCCAAGTAAGTAAAATAAGAACACAGCGCTCATTTTGGTAATACTTTCTTGATGGCTGTTCCAGTTTTCTTGAAAATATTTTCGAATTCCTTGTCTCGGGAATGTATTTCCAACGGGATTATTTGGGAAAGAAACTGTAAAATGTGAGGATGTGTTTTTCACATATGCATTGGAATTTTTAAAATTCAACTATCATATCCCAATCACTATCATAAAGGTGTGGTACAAGACTGGATACAATAAGAATACGTTTAAACATTGATAGACTATCCTTGTCTTGAGCATTTAATGTTCAAAATAAAATAAATACAATGCCATTTTAAACAGTAAGCATATTAGTAGAAAGTCGACATTATGTATGAACAGCAAGTCATATGTATTTATGGAGCCTCCATATTTAGGAGATGAACTTCACATCGGCCCCACAAGTTTGGCGGGGCAAGGGTTAGCAGTTCTCTGATGATGTCATTGAGAAACAGAATCATATGGCTAAGTCATGGCCAGTCAGGACTAGGGACCGACCGGATGTCTGAACAGGACCTGTGATGTTTGAATAGCACACAAATAGTAGCCTTACTAATAAGATTGAGTATCTGAAATAATTTTCCATATAATGCAAAATTTTATGCCTTAAAATCCAAAATCAGAGAATAAACATCAAAGTTTTCTGAGATGTTGAAAACAAAATATTAAGATTTTTTTGTGATCCCTATTTGTGTCAGTGCTAAAATATCACATTTCATTCATCTAACATAAAATGGTAAGGGAAAACAAAGACATTAACTCACTTTTCCATTCTTGACTGCCTCCAAATCTCGCTTTTTGCACCCAAAGGACCATAGACATTTTGCTTTCTTTTTATTTGTGTTAAGTGCTCAAGCTGCGCCTTATCTGCATGTAGGGATCGTTGAGACACAGCTAAGACAGTGTGTATGAAATTGTTTTACATGCCATAAGGTAGTTCAAAAAAATGAAAGCTTTATTTTAATCATGTCCTTTGTGCATTGAACCTAAAGTGCAAAACATCAGAGGAAAGTTAGGTAAAATTCACCTTTTAACGATAAATTAAAAGGCCTATGTATTGGAATGAAAATGTGGAACAGATCTCATTTTGGATATTTTTATGCTGAAACTGTGAACACAGGAGTGCAATGAAGTTTAAGCAGAATGAACCTAAAAGGTCATCTAGCTTAATGGTTCTCAAACCTTTTGGCTTAGACCCTTTTATACTGTTAAAAATGTTTGAAGAGTCTGAAGAGCTTTTGTTTACATGAGTTACATATGTAGATATTTACCATATTAGAAATGGAAACCAAGAAAACTTTAAAGTATATATTTAATAATCCATTTAGAAATAACGGTAATAAGCTTATTACATGGTCAACAAATAATATATTTTTGAAACATATTATTTTCCAAAACAAAATATATATATATTTTCTAAGAATAATGGCATTACATTACATTACTGTTTTGCAAATCTCTTTAATGTCTGGCTTAATAATAGGAAGCAGAATTCTCATATATGCTTCCACATTCAATCAGTTGTAAAATTTTTTTGGGTTAAGTATATATGAAGAAAATTTGGTCTCATACAGATATGTTAGTTGGAAAAAGAAAGAATATTTTAATAGCCTTTTCAGATAAATCTGGATATTCTTCTTTGATACTACACTTAAACTCAACAAGTGGTATTTAAAGTTTAGTTGCAATGTGGAATCTGAAACTATCAATTAAATTTTGGTACTCTGTTACATTACAATCCGTCGGTCTATCTTACACTTTGAATGCATCCTTAATACACACATGATTTTGTAACATGCACTGGTCATTTAGAAAATATTGGCTCATTGAGTTATGGAAAATCTTCAAATATTGACACATTTCATTATACAATATTTTTAAAAGAACACGTTCTCGAGTATCATCACTCATCTCATCAGAAAAACCTTTAAATTCTGAGAAACTGTCAGGCTTACAGTGGTACATAGGAATTTTCCAAATTCTAATTTTGAAAGTTCAAATTTTATGATAGGCAGCAAATATTGTCAGTTGTCTTCTTGAATTTGTCAGCTCATTTTATTCATTAAAAACAAAACAAAACAAAACAAAAACTTCTGCCAAATACCCAAGTCTGAATAATAATAGCTTGTCTGTTAGTCATTTTTTCAAGTTAAAATGATAGTCCGTGAAAAAGTGGCTAGTTCAGCTGGCAACTGAAACAATTATGCCAACATAAATCATCATGCAACAGAAATGCTTTTTTGTACTTTCCATTTTGTTATACAGAATATTAAAAATATGTACTTGAGCATCAAGATTTGGGAAAATTAACAATTTTTACTGCTTTGTTAAGGGCATTGTTAAGTGAAATCGGCATTTTTGCTACATGTGTGGTAGTCAAGAATACAGTGACTAACGGTACACTTTGCGCCTTCTGCCCTGGTTCATGCCAAGGCGCTAGCACTTTCACCCCCATTGTTTTTACACCATCAGTGTAAATGTCAACACAGTGAAAAAAGCAAATATCATCTTAGTATGATCATGAAAATCGTTTCAACCTCACAGAACCCCTGCAAAGTTTCTCAGGGAAACCCATGGACCACCGTCTGAGAACTGCTGACCCAGCTCGATAATTCCATTTTATAAAGTGTAAGGAAACAGGCTGAGAGCGTTGATCAGTTGACCAATGGCCACATAAGTATGAAAGTAAGGTGGTAGAGCATGGTCTGTTCAAATAAACATTTGTTAAATTTTTATGAATTAATAATTGCCAAATAGTTAAATATAATTAAATTTTTAAAATTTAAATAATATGACTTGATCAAATAGAATTAACATTAGTTTCTGAAGTTGAGACTCCTGGAGCTCATATAAAGAGGTTTTGGCATGATAAATCCCAATCAGATGTGTTTCTGCATAATTTAAGGATCAATCAATGGTTTTAAGTAGAAGCAATTCCATATGGCTTTTACTTTTTAATAAAATAAGATCCTTTATATTTCCATTTTTCTGAAGCTTCTCCAATTAATTTGTTCAACTTCTCTTTCATTTCCTTTATGTAAAAAAGGTTCTCACCTTTAAATATAATTTTCTGAACCTCACAAATCCTTTCAATCAAAGTAATGCAGAACTTGAATTATTTTTCTGAAAACCTCTATCCAATGAGAGGAAACTGTAGGTTTGGAGGCACTGGATGTCAACTAAGTAAGAAATTTCAGCCAGGAAGGGAAAGCCACGGGTGGACCGATTGGGGATGGATCCCATGGAAAGATCACCTTTGTTATTACTTCAAGTTAATAATATGATTGTGCAGCAGAAGCCAAAGTCAGATCCACTAAGGAATTCTTCCTGCTGGTTCCCCAGCCCAGGGATTGATCCCGGCTTCTCCCCTGGGTGGCCCCAGCTGGTATATTTAAGGCTCCTTTGTGCTCAGCTACTTCTGCTTCCAGGGACTTTTCACCTGGCTGCTAAATTGAGACCTGCAAGACAAAGGAATTATTTGAGAATTACTAAGTCATACAAACATATATTTGAAATGATTTAAGAAAACAGTTTCGTGTGTTTACTTTCAGGTAATTTACTGGTTATAGTTAGGTTTTTAACCAACAATTCCTCCTCAGTTGGGGTTTGACAGTGGAAGCCTGCCATATTCCTGGCCTGGCTCCGAGGCCTTTCAGCTGTTTTTCATGTCTGCCCACAATTGTGTACTTCATGGGTATGTTGTGGGGGTGGGTGCATCCTCCTGGCACATTTACTGTGTGCTTCTGTTCAATTCTAATCATATCTTGATTCTTCAAAGGTTTGGGGGAACGTGCTATACAAAGTCACTGCTAAGCACTAAGAACGCAAAGCTGTGAATGAGATTAGCTACTTGCTTTTGAAAGGATCACACACTAGTCAGAAGAAAGAGATATTTCATCAAATAAATGTAAGAACCAGAGCAGAGGGAGGCCAGAGGGGGTGGCACATAGCTCGAGGAGTATCGGGGAAAAGCTTTACAGGGGAAATTACATTTGATCCAGGACTCAGTGGGTAAGTTGGAGTTTGCCAGGAAGGGGGACGGGCATTCCAAATAAGCAGCATATGCACAAGCATGGGGTGATGGAAGATCATGGAATGTTCTGGGAACAGTTAGAAGATCATTATGGCTGGAACATAGGATCAGCAATGTGAGAAATGGCAGGAAACGAGAGGTGGCCTGGCTCAATCCACGAAGAAAAGTACAGTATTTAGGGGTCAGCATAATCTGTGCAGCTAATGTCTATAAAGGGAGGTGGGCCAGGGGAAAAGTAGCATATGGACCAATGACCCAGATTATTCAGAAGCAGCCTCAAATCCTGAAGAAAAAAGAGAAGATATTGAAAAAAGAGAGCAAGCACTCTTTCCCACCTCTCTGGATAATTGTCTAATCTGTTAGGAGACACTTGACCAACTCTGATTCTTGAGGTAGTATTTGCCAGTGGGTTTTTTTTTTGCATATCAATAACTGGGAAACCACGTGGAACTCTTGCGGCTTAACCCTGATTCTTAACAGCTTGATCAGAGTTCAATATAAACTGCAGCCTTAGCACTGTCATGGCGACTGTCTTCAGACCATGGTAGTGTGAGACGGGGACCCATCAAAAGGCAGCGGAAACCGAAGCCAGTTCAGTTCCAATGTAAAAATCCGAACTGAAAAACCCACACCTGCATTTTGTTAGGAAGGAGTTTGGAAGAAAATGAGGGTTTAACATCCAGCAAATGAATAGGCTTGCCGGTTTGCCCTTTTTAGAAATGCAGTAGATGAAGCATCCAGAAGGTTTCTGCACATGCAAGTGAGATGGGAAGACTGGCTCTCCAGGAACCATCCAGCACTAACATTTCTCTGAGACTGAGGCAAGAAAAAAGACCTTTCCACCCTCTTTGTCTATATAGTGTTCTGCCTCTAGGCAGGTGGCTTAAAAGATCAACTTTTGGGGTCCCTGCCAGTCCAAGATCTCTGGTGCTGCAGTTTCCTCTGTGACTCCTTGTGGCTCAGGGCAGTTGGTACGTTACGTAAGCGCATCCTGTTTCTAACTGTTCTACAGGATAATTTTGGATGGAATGGGGAAAATGCAGATACGGAACCCTACAAGGAAAGAACAAGGAGCATATGGATGCTTGGTGGCTAATCATCTCGGTTCAGATGTGGAAAGTTCTTCTGTGCTATATGCAGGTAATATCTATTTTCAAAACCTAGAATGGCTGTTTTTTACCTTTTTAAAAAATTCGAGCAGTTGTAGGTTTACTGAAAAATCATGTAGAAAGTACAGAGTTTCCATATACCCCCTGCACAGTGTTCCCTTTTTATTAACATTTTGCATTAGTGTGGCTCCTTTGTTACAATTGATGAAACAATGTTATAATAATACTATAATTAACTATAGTCCATAGCTTACGTTAGGGTTCACAGTTCTATGGGGCTGATTTTTAGAAAATTTTATTCTGGCAACATATATACAACCTAAAACTTCCTATTTTATCTACTTTCAGATACACAATTCACTGTTACTAATTACATTCACAATTTGGGCCAAAATCACCACCATGTATTACCAAAGCTCTTCCATCACCCCAAACAGACACTCCCTACCAATGAACCCCCCATTCCCCACCCCCACCTGATAAGCCTGTATTCCAGTTTCTGACTCTCATGAATTTGCATATTCGATAGTACCATCAGTGAGATCAGGCAATTTTTGTCCTTTTTAAGAAATGACAGTTTTTTTTTAACAAATTCTAAAGCGGAAGTCCTCACACTTTGACTTGTAAAAACACAGATTGCTGGACTGCACCCTGAAAGTTGCTGACTCGGGTTTGGGGTGGCATCTGAGAATTTACGTGTTTACATTTTCCCAGGTCAAGGTGCTGCTGCTCGTGTGAGAACCATGTTTTGAGAACAGCTGCTCTAGAGCTTGCTCACTAGGAACAGGGAATTCATGAGACAGGGTTTAATTGGCAGCATCTGCTTTATGGACTTTGCATGTTTAAAGTGCCAGTAGCCAAGGAAAGAGGATAATTGTCCTGTAAACCTTGGTATATACCTCTCCATGGCATACCTGCTAATCCTTAGAAACCCTTCCAAAAAGTTGTAACTCTCCATTAGAGTATATCTGAACCAGAGGTTGAAATGTCATTTTAATATCACAAGGTGCTTTTATTCTAAAGGAGCCTTTTGAGGTGGTAAAGTTGTTGGCTCCGCTTCCTTGTGGCAAGCTAACACTCTGAGATTAAAAATAAAACCAGACAGCCATCCCTCCACTCCCTGCTTCTATGGACTATGGTAAGGAGAGGGCCAAGATCAAGGGTTGGAATCCAGCGCTGATCAGCTGAGTGTTGGGCTTTGTGGCAGGGACTTCACATCTAGGAACCAGTTGGTCTTACAAGGTCCTTGAATCCATGTGGTTTGAAGACTCCTCGTCCCTCACCTGGCTGCCTTCCAAGGCAGGGCTTTCAGGCTGTGGTTCAGTTACTGCCTGCTTGTTCTCTCCCGTGGCACTACCTCTGAGCATCATCTCCTTTTCCAGAAAGTCTCAGTTCCAAGGCTCATGGATTCCTAGGAATCTCCCGCCTTTTTTTTTACGGCGGGAGAAGTAGATTGAAGCCAGGTGTTTAAGGCGTTTAGCTGTTAACTAAAGTTTCGTGGGGTTGGAGCCCATCAATCTAGCGAGGATTTAGCTTAGTTAAAGTGTCTGGTTTGCGTCCAGGAGATGTGAGGTGTGGTCTCGCAATCCTTAGTTCAGGGGTTAAGTAAT
>JAQZBX010032240.1:0-25960 GCA_029593785.1 Cabassous unicinctus | reverse complement strand
GGGAGTGGTGGGGAGACTGTCCAGGCAGGACCATCCTGGAGGTGACACTTAAGTCTGGGTGGTGAGAGGGTGCCCGAGGGGGGGAGCTGGGGCCTTTGTGATTGGTGCTTTTGAAGGGCTGGGGGGGAGGGGGATGAGGGGGGTGGGGGGGTGAGGGAGGTGGGGGGTGAAGGAGGTGGGAGGACCTTCCCTGGGCCTCTGCTTCCTGGGCGGAGGACCCCACCCACCGGCCAGTCCTCCTCAGTGTCTTTGGCAGTGAGCCAGTTTGAAGGGGCTGTTTGGGGGCAGGGGCGTCTTCTTGCTCTGGAGCCCAGTGGCACCTGCCTCCACCTGCGCCCCACCCCCCCGCCCCGCCTTGGAACCCCTCAGCTGTATCCACATAACCCTGTGCAGATGACCAGGAAGGTGTCAGCGGGTGGTGCCTTCCCCACCTGTTGTGAGCCCAGTGTCAGCCCCCATCTTACAGATGGGGAAAAGGGGCCAGGAGGTCTCACAGCCAGTTCCCTCAGAGGTCCGGCCCAGAAGCCTGCCCTTTTCCAAGCCTGGGCGGCAACCCCAGGCTGGTGGGGTGGGAGGAAGCTCCTGGGGGTGGGGGAGAGCAGAGGGGAGGATGGGAGGTGGGAGCTGAGCCCCCAGGGCCCTCCTGGAGCCTGTCTGCAGAGTTGCAGGGATGATTTGGGTCCTGGGAGACCAGAGGGAGACCGGGGTGGGGGAGTGGGACCGGGAAATGGTGGGGCAGGGGAAAGGGTCAGGGGTGGGAGAAGGGATGAAGCAGGGGTGGGGGAAAGGGTCAGGGGTGGGTAGGCAGTTGGGTGGGAGGCCAGGGACACAGGGGGAGAGGGGGAGGAGCGGGGCGGGCGAGCTTGCCGTTGCTTGGGAACGCGGCCCCTCCCTGGGCCCTGGTTCTGGGACCGCGCCGGTCCCCACCCCCACCCGGGAGGGCTCCATGGTTGCTGCGCAGTCACTCAGGCCCAGCTTGGGGCACAAAGCGGCGGCGGGGAGCTGGCTGGGAAGGCTGGCTGGGAAGGCGCAGGCCGCGCCTCGGCTCACGCTGCCCAGTGGAGCCGGGGCTGGTTCTGCCTGCGGGCCGCCCCCACCCCTCGGAGTCGGTGGCCCATTTGGCGTCCCCTGGACCCTGTCTCAGATCCAGGGCTTGCGGTGTGTGTGTGTGTGTGTGTGTGTGTGTATGTGTGTGTGTGGCATGGAGGTAGGCTGGACGTGGCCACGGAGCCCACAGCAGGGTGCCGGCTGGAGCCTGCAGCTGGGTGCTGGCCAGTGGGTGAGCTGCCAGTCAGGCTGGCCAGATGTGCACCTGGTGGGGTTGGGGGAGCCCTCTGGGGGACTGGAGAGCTGATTGGCCCTTAGTTTTGCGGCGGGGCTGGGGGAGGGCCAGTGACAACTCCTTGGTCATCCACGGTCATGTACTACTAAAATAAATCGATGTCGTGCTTCCTCCATGCTGGAGACTGTCTGAGCCCTTCACATTCATTCATTCATTTAAGCATCACCACAACTCTGTCAAGGAGGTACAGTGGTTATCCCCTTTTGACTGAGCAGGAAACCGAGGCACAGGGAGGTTAAAAAAAGATAAGTTGCCCACGGTCCCACAGTTAGTGCTAGACTAGATTTGAATGTGGCACTTGGACCCAGAGCCCACCGGCCACAGCCCTCCTTGCTGGGCCCTGCAGGTGTCCAGGGGAGCCTGTCTGTGACAAGTGGGCTCCATTCATTGACTGAGTGGATAGAGTGCTCAGACCAGTGCCGGGTTCACTGGTGACAGTGAAACGGGCTGAGTCCCTGCCTTCAGGGAGCATATAGTTTAGTTGGGGGTGGAGTACAGAGGCAGACAATAAACAGGAAATAGTTGCACAGATATGTAATTTTCATTGAGAAATTGCTCTGGCCTTGTCGGACCTGGGCAGGGCATTTCAGAGGAGCTGACCGTTTAGACACCTCAGAGGGGTGGATGGTCTCCTCTGGTTCTGAACTCCTTCCCCGGGGCTGCCTCCCCTTGCCTTGGGCCCAGCCCTATGTGGGGAGGGAGGGAGAAGCAAAGGCCACGGTCCCTGCCCCTGAGGACCTGATGGGACAAAATCTGGGGAAATTAGGAACTTGTATATCTGGAGGGACAGAGACAAGCACCGGTGGGGTCTCCTGGGAAGGGTGGCAGAAGGAAGTGGCAAGGTAGGTAATGGAAGAGGTTCTGGGGTGTGGGTGGCCTGCTGGCGTGGACATCTGAGGACAGAGGGGGTGCCTTCTCAGGCCTGGAGCTTAAACGACTCCTAAGGTCTGCACAACCTCTGTGCACCCTGTCTTCAGAAGTACTCACTGGCATCTCCAAGCACCTATAGAGTAGGAGGGCAGGGAGTCCCCTCATTTGCCAGATGAGGCAGGGAGGCTCGGAGAAGCCCAGGGCCCCGCCCTGGCTCACACAGCCTTTTTGTAGCAGAGCTGGTGTCACTTCTGAGGTCTCCATGTCCTGTGAACAGAGGCCCTGACCCCCCAGGCCCTGGCTCACCTGGGCCTGGAGCTCCCTCTGCATGCTGTTACGGTGATGCTTGTCACTGTCACCCAAGCCCCTGAACCTGGCTTTGCAGAGCTGGTCCCAGCCTCTGGAGCTCCAGCCAGGCCAGTGAGAAAACAGCTGTCCATGTGTGTCTGCTGGGTCCACTGTTCCCTCGGAATTGGGTGTCCGAATGGCATTTCTCCTGAATTTCCTGGCTCTGTTGCCTCAAATGCCCATTGCTCAGGCTCTCCCCAGGGAGTGTGGAGGCCTGTCTTTGGCCTTGAGGTCTGAGTTCCACTCCCGAGTTGCTTCCTTCCTTGGACGTGCTGGGCAAGCAGGGCCTGGCCACAAACCTCTCTGTGCATCACGTCCTTCCTTTTGTGAGGAGCCTGCTCTTAGGGCAGCTAGAGGGCCGAAGGACATTTATTGGTGATATAAGTGAGGTGCACTGTGTGCCAGGTGTGTGCTGAGTACTTCATAGGCATTTTCTCATGAATCCCCTCAGCAGCCCTGTGGGGTCTTTTCTGTAGCACCATCCTGCGGGAGGAAACTGGGAGGGTCAGCCCGTATCCAGGCTGCCTGGCTCCCAGGTGACTGCTCCAACAGGGTGCCCTGGCCCTGCCCTGCCTGCCAGCCCCTCCCTGGGAGCTCAGGCCGGGCTGGGAGACAGACCCATAAACAGTTACAACTCGAAGGCTGACCACACTAAGTTCCCCCAGAGGACCCAGCTGATGGCCAAGTCCTCATACACACGCATACGCGCGTGCGCACACATGCACCCCGCCCTGCTTCTCTGGCTCCTTTGGGGAAGAAGAAGCTTGGGCAGGGAGAGGTGGGAGGATGGGTCCGTGGACATTTGGGGTGGATGGGGGGTGGGCCTGTACCTGCTTCCTGGTTTCTTGGGAGCTGCATACCCGGCAAGGCCCAAAGCCAGCCCCTCTGTTCTGCTTGGAGTGGGGTGGGAGGTGCTAGCTGCATTAGGGTGGGGAGTCCTCCCTTCGTCTGTGCTCCCCTCTAGGGCCCCAGGAGTCCAGCTGGCTCAGCCTAAGAATTCTAGACGTGGCGGTACGGGGTGGGTGGCCTCAATGAGGGGTTTAAGGCAGGGCCCTGTTCTCAGACCTCCACCCAAACTGTCCCCTGGGCCCAGGGTCAGGGCTGGGAGAGTGCATCCCCTTCCGCATCAGCTTTTTCCCCAGAGTTGAGCTCTGACCTGTGGGTGTGTGTGGGCCCCGGCTTTCCAGGCTGCCCTGAACTGGCACCCGCTCTGGCTGAGAGGCCCAGGGAATAGCGGTTCCCCTTCCCCTCCTCCAGAAATTTCGCTCAGCGGGCACTGGACCCTCTGCATTCTCCACCCTCCATCCCCCTCCTTTGCTGGCTTCCTGGAACCCAGGGACCCTGGAGGTTTCTGGACCATATCGAGTTGCCTGGGTGGTTGCTTCCTTTTTTTTTGGGCCGTGCCGGGTGGGGGAGCTGGGAGAGCAGCGGATGATTGGGCCAGGGCCAGTCAGGGGTGGAGGCGGACAGCACGCCTGAATGGAGTTGTGGCCCCCAGCCCTGGGCTCTGAGGGGCCTGGGGCCTCACCTCCCCTGGCCTGTTTGGCATTCCTGGCTCCTCCTTTTCAGTCTGCACCAGCTCCCCAAGGATGCCTCTGGGATGTGTGGGACCCCATCTAGCCATTCTCCCTGGTGACCCGTGGCCCTGTCTGGGGCCTGACTTGGCTTGGCACTGTCACAGTCCTACTGAGCCCGGGCCCAGGCTGGGGTCGGCTGGACTTCTGCTTCCCACCCTCCTCCAAACCCACCTCCCTGCTGGACATCTGGGCCCCAGCTGGGCTCCCCTCCAGGTTGGAGCCAGAGGGCTGGGGGCTGTCTGAGACTGCTCCAGGCAGACCCCTTGGCTGGGCCAGTGTGGTCTGGGGGCTCTAGAAGAGGCTGAGGAGTTGCAGGGGGGAAGGGAGCCCACAGGCTGGGGAGTGGGAGAAAGGGAAGGAGACTCTGGGGACTGGAGCCAGGGCTCAGGCTCCCCAGGAGTTAATTCTGGGGTGATTTTGTGGAGCCCCTCAAGTCCTTGGCAGCTTCTCCTCTGCTGTGCCCTGACCCCCCCAAGGCCCACCGCACACATGGTTTTGTTTTTCCCTGTCATTGTCCCCTGGTCCCCTCCCCTTGGGCGCCTTCTCCAGCTCCCCGGGCCCCTCCCCCAGCCCTCCTGGGCCCCCTCCTTCCTCCTTGACCCACTTTAGTCCCCTGTTGCTGGGGGAGGGGGAACGCACAGCCAGCAGCTCTGATCCTGCTGCCTCCCCCAGCCTCCCTTGGGGCGGGCTCTGGATGGAGCCAGCAGGCCGAGCCTGCCGGGCCCCAGGGACTGGCACACGGCGTGCTCCGAGTGGCAGCCTCCCTGCCCCCTCCGTGGACAGACAGTTCTGGACAGCTGCCCCTGCCCAGGCCCCTGGGAGGCCCTGCCAGGGCCAGGCTCCGGTTTCCCCCAGCCCCAGGGAGCAGCGGCTCCAGAGGTCTGCCCTCCCACCACCGCCTCCTCCCTGAATCCTCTTCCCGGAGGGGCCGGGGTAGGCCAGGTCCCCACCCATATTCCCCTAAATCTCTGCTGGGGAGCCTGGAACTGGGATCAAGTCCTGTGTCTGCTGTTAACCTCCTGTGTGACTCAGGGAAAGCTGCCAGCCCTCTCTGGGCCTTATCTGTACAACAAGGATTTTGGATCAGATGATACTAGTTAACCTTTGTTGTGGGGTTGGCTCTGTTCTCAGGAGTCTGCTGAGCAGTTCACTTGTCTGGTCTCATTGCATTGTCACCAAAGTGTCATGAAGCAGGCCTTTCTAATCTCTAGTTTAAAGGGAGGCCACTGAGAATCAGAAAGGTGAAACCCCTTGGTTGAGGTTGCACAGGAGCCACTCCTTGAGCCCAGCGCAGCCTGATGAGATGACAATCCTGTTAACTCTTCAGGGACCACTCCATGGCCCTCTGAGGATTGAAATCCCACTCTGGGGAGGTCCTGCCTGCATTTGCTCCTGCTCAGGTGTTGCCTGGGTCCCCAAGCCTGTCCCCTACACCCTGCCCTGGGACAGACTGGAAGACAAAGGCCGCAGCTGGCCCCCAGGTGGGAATCACCCCAAGCCCGAGTCCTATCCCTGTGGTCCAGGTCCTGGGCTGAGCACCACTCAGAGCACAGGAGGGGCCTGGCTTCCAGTGCTGCCACCAGCCTGCAATTCCAGATGCCCTCCCAGCCTGCCCAGCCCCACTGGACCCCTGCACGTTCTCACCTTCTCCCCCCACCCCCGAAAACAAATGTAAAAAATAGGCTGGGATGGCCCTGAGGGGGCTGGGCAAATTTGGGAATCCATGCTTCCCTTATCTCCGCCTTTTCTGTCTTTTCCTCCTTGAGTCTTGACATCTGCGGGTCCTCCGGGAACCTCTTCATTTCTCCATCATTGTCTTGCTGAATAGAGGAGGGGGTGGGAGGTGGTAGGGGGCTCTGGGAGCGAAGTCAGGACATCTTTTCTTATTTGCCTAATTTCCTCACTCAAATGTGCCTTGTGATTAAACATTTTCTTAGCGCGCTTGGTCAGGGCCAGCCGGAGTTTCTTTTCATAAACATTGGCAAGTGAATTTAACAGTCCTGTTTGTATTAGCTGGAGGTTTCATTTGCATAGTGATTGTTCTTATGAAACAAAATAATCGCCTGCAGTTTATGAAACTGTATAAATGCCGAGGTCTGGAGCGGGCGCATGCGCAGGCCTTTCCTCTTGCACGTAAATCCATCCTGTTTGGGGAAGAAATTCAGGCTCCAGGAAGAGCCTCGGGCTGAGGGTTTTCTCTGCTGAGAGGTGTTTCCCAGTCTTGGGCTGTGGGTATTGCCTGATGGGTGGAGCTGTGAGGACAGATAAACCGCGCCTGCCCAAACCCCGGTTCCAATCAGGCTGAGAACTGAGCTCCTTTATCCTGCTCTTGGGTTCTTTTAAAGGAAGGGTTGCGAGCTGGTGGCCTCAGGCCAGGTGTCACCCTCAGATACGTTTGATTGGGTTGTAATGGGTTTTTAAAAAAATCAATTTTTTTTACCATCATTTAAAAATCTGGAGATTTCACAGAAAAATTCAGATCTCTTGCTTTTCATAGCCAATGGGCAGAGCGGGGCACCCCTGTCCATCCCAGTCACTCATTCACACCCCTGCCTGGCCCCTGGGGTATTTGGGATCCTGCCTGCACTGGGCCCCTCTGTTCACGGGGGTCCTGCAGGCTTGAAGCCGAGGGAGCCACAGCGCCCTCTGGTCTGCTCCTGCCTCTCCTGCCTGCTTGTCCCACTCCTGGGCAGCATCCTTCTTCCTAGTCCCCGGTACAGGCCCTTCCTGTTTGAGGAGCATCCACTGGGCCTGCTGGCTCTGCCCTCCATGCTTGTGGGTTCGAAACCCTCCTGATGTCCATGTTGGCCAGGGTCAGAGATCTGAAAACGGAGTCACATTGGGAGGTCATGCCCTTAATTCCCACCAGCTTGCCTCTGCTCAGAACATTCCTAGACTCCTTAGCAGCAACCTTTAGAGCCTGCTGTCCCCAGAAGACAGGTGTTTCCTGACCTCAGAGCCTGCAGGTTTTCAGTCCCAAGCAGCATCGCTCAGCAGGCGTGGCCCCGAATGAGTTTTTTTTATTTTTTCATAAAATTTTTTTTTAGGAGGTATCAGAGATTGAACCCGGGGCCTTTTGTGTGTGAAGAAGGCGCTTAACTGCTGAGCTAAACCTGCTCCCGGCCCTGAATGACTTTTTAGCTGGTTCTGAAAAAACTTTTTAGATTTACTCATGTTGGGTGGGCCCCAAATAATAGAGGTACAGGGCTGGAGTTAGATTCTGAGCTGAGCACTGGTGCCTGCCCCACACCCCCGGACGCCCCGGCCTCGGCAGCTGGAGCCCTCACAGATTTGGTGCTTTTCTGGAGCCTCCATTTCGTGGAAGGAAAAATCAGGAGCAACAAAGCAAGCAGGTGAAGCAGCTCTGCATCGGCAGCTTTCCCGCTGCTGGCTCAGGGTCCCCCAGGAGCATTGGTCCCACATGCCCCCAGGTCTGCAGCCTTCCCAGCCCAGGGCTCTGTGACGGTTACATACTGCTCTCCTCACCACAGCCCTAAGAGGTAGTGAGATCATCCCCATGTTATAGATGAGGAAACTGAGGCTCTGCGGCCCCAGGTCACACAGAATGGAAGAGCTGGGGTGTGAACTCTAGAACCCACGCTCCTAACTGAGACTCTAAGCTCTCAGTCCCCCGCCCATAAAATAGGGAGAACATCCCCTCTTCCTTGGGGTGTTGCAAAGGTAAAACGAGCAAAGAAAGATTCTACTATGGCCTCCAGCTTCTGCTCATTACAGCAAGAATGTAGACTCCAGCATTTTGAAGTTTCCTTAACTCGTTATGACTGGACAGTGTGATTAAGCAGGGCTCTCCTTCCCTTTCTTTCCTCTCCCTGCAGATGGACCATTTGACTGCTTGGGGCAGGATTTTCCCCTAAGGTCCTTAAATTGTGAAGTTCACCTGGTTGCGTCTTGGACCGGTTGGGGCTTCTCCTGTCAGGCAGCGGGACGGTGAGAAATCTAAAGGGTTTTCTGGGAAGAGGAAGAGCAAGCAGCCAGGCCAGACGTTCAGTTTCGGTGGAACCATCTGGCTGACACGGGATGCTGCAGAAGACAAGATGTGCACACCTAGCTCAAAACTGTTCAATCATAAGGGGATATAATATCTCATAGGTCAAGAAGTCAGGAGGGAGAGCAGCTGCAGGGTAGTTGGTTCAGCAGCTCAGCACTGTTGGCAGGCACCCAGGCACCTTCCGTCTTTAGGCTCTGTCCTGCTCAGCACATTTGCCCTCTTCTCATGGTGGAGAAATGGCTGCTGTGGTGCCAGACATCACACTCCCCACACATCAGTGTTCAAGATCAGGAGAGAGACTTTCCCTCACGCAGGCCTGTCTTTGGAAGGAAGGCTATCTAGATGCCCCCCACTGTCCTTTCCTTGTGTCTCACTGGTGGGAATGGCTTCACTCCACATATCCAAAACCATCACAGGCTGGGATGTGGACCATCCCTCCCTGCGGCTCAGGAGGGCTCCACCTTCCCTTGGAATTAGTGGCTTGTGGGGATATCCAAACAAAACTTGAGTTGAGTCAGCATGTAAGCAGTTGGAGCCACCCAACACTATCTGGGGACAGGCAGGCTCTAGGAGCCCTGTGGAGGGAGACACTCTCCACACGAGTGTCTGGGTCATCTCCCTGGTCTCAGAACATCTATCCCACCCCTTAATCCTCACAGTCCCTCTTTTTCTCACCTCATGTTTTAGGACAGTGCCCTTCATTCCTTTACATGAAACACTCTTTCCCCTTTCCTTGCCTAGCTGGCTCCTTCGCCTCCTTCTGGACTCAGATTCATTGTCACCTTCAGTGTCAACAGGCCTTTCTTGACCTCCTTTCCCCCAAAGTGGGCCCACTGCTGTTAGTGGCTTTTTTTTTTATTTTAATTTTTATTTATGCCATGTTATTCTCAGTAGGAATTTATTGAGGTGTTTACTTGTTTTCAGACTTCCCTCCTCACTGGACTTTCAGCTCTATGAAGACTGGGACCAGGTTTGTCTCATCCACTCTTGTGTCCCTAGGCTTTGGGAGAAGGGCGGAGGAGAAGGCATTCAGAAAGCACCTACTACTACCCACCAGCCCCTTCCTAAATTCCTGCCTTTCCTCTGCTTCTCTTTCCCTCTTCCCAGGAACCCAAAATTCTTTCTGGTGCTCTCTGCTCTTTGAGAAAGAAAACAGAAAAATGTCTCCATGATCCTAGGGACCTGTTTTATATTTCTAGTGGCTGGATTGCTAGATCCAAGGACTAGTTCTGCAGAAAAATCCTGGGGGCACCTCCTGTGTCCTGAGGTCAGCACGCCATGGAGAGCATGCTGGGGACGGGCTGAGGATGGAGGTCCTGGTTTGGCCTGTCTTGCTGGTTGGGCCAGTGGCTGAAGCCAGGGGGCATCAGGAGCCACATCTGGACCTGACCTTTGCCCACACAGGGACACTTAAGGACAGTTCTGTTTCACTGTTAGGAAATCCCATCCCCCATGGACAGCAGGATCAGACCATTTCAGGGGTTTCTAGCCCATGCCACTCCTGGAAGAAAGCAGTTCAGTTCTCAGTCTTGCCAATGTCAAAGAGTAAGGCTGGCACAGGGGCCAGCTAATCATTCTAGATAACTCAAAAATGGAGAGACTTGGCTGTGGTTCTTTTAAGTTTAAAATAAATAAACTGAATAATTTTGGGCAAATTCCTCAACCAGAATAATCAGATTGACCATTGATGGGAGTCAGGTGATTTGGGGACCCTGCTATGTTACTGGTGTGGCACCGGGGAAGGAGAGGAGAGGGCAAGCCCCTGCTGGGCTTGGCAACATTAGAGGGTGAGTGGGAAGCAGATAAGGGGACATTGTGCTGGTAGGCGGGTGGGTCTGATCAGGGAGGACCTTGAATACCACAAGGCCCTCCTCCCGCATTTGGGGCCAAGGAGAGCCAAAATCCAGCTCTGAACTGAAACATGGCTCAGTTCAGAAGGTTGAGATCTTTCTCTCAGGGTAGGAAAAGAACCTTGCCAGGTCTCCAGACCTCTTCTCCATAGCTGGTTGCACGGCAAATTATGGCTTTTCTGCATGTGCGCGGGCGGGACTGCAGCGTGTGTACACGGATTCCACCCAGGCATGCTTGGTGCACGGCCCCCACCCCAGGGACCCTTTGGTAAATGAATGCGCTGGCTGCGGTATGAGCCTAATGAGCAAAGTGTTAGGTGTTGGGGCTGTGGGTTCCCCAACAGGGCTCAAGGCTCAGTCTCCCCATCTCCCCCAAAGTGGAGCTATTTAAGCTGGTGGAGGCTTTTCGAGACCCCTGCTATTTCTTTTAGGGATCTTGCTTATGTTGCCTTTTCTTCTTCAGTGGGAAGTGTCGGTGTGAGTAATTATATATATTTTCCCAAACTCGAACTATGCTTCATTTAAACTTCTATAAACATTTCTGTATAATTCTAATTAACTGCTCACATAAAGCCATCAGAAAGTTACACGGGGAAACGCTCATTTGCCAGACTGTTGCCTAAAAGCCAAGGAAAATATTATGTTCTTCCAACAAATGGACTATTCATATAGACTGTTACCAAGATAAACAGGAGATATTTGAGGACAAGTGGGATTTTAAGCAGTGATGGTTGAGACTCTTGTAAGTCATGTTCACTGGGGTGTTTGGCAGGGTAGGTGGCTTGATTGAGTGATAAACGTTCTTCAAGAAAAATGCCCCAGACTTGGAATGTGGGGTCAGGACTCTGAAGATGGCTGGCTCTCGTTAATGCCAGCGGGCAGGAGGTCACTCTGAATTAGTGAAAAGTCTCAATCAGAGAACCATCAATGACAAGGCTGGACATGTATTTCTGTTACGTTCTTTCAGCATTTTGTATTAGGGTTACTAAGAAAGTGTGGGAAGAAAGAGATTCTCGGGGCTGCTTTAGGGAGTGGGTAAGAATGATTTAAAGTTCACTCATCCATTCATTCAATCATTTCTGAACCTTTGTCATATCCAGACTAGGGCTCTGGGTGCAGCAGTGAGTGAAATGTCCAAAATCCCTCTTCTTGCAGGCTGACATTCTGGTTGGGGAAAGAGAGACACTGTATAGGTAAGTAATGTGTATAGAGTGCCAGGGATAAAGGACTAAGGGAGGCAATGAAGGGCAAGGGGTGTGGGGAGCTGGGGGGCGGGGCTTGAAAGTGCACTTTTAGATTAAGTCAAGGAAGGCCTCAGTGAGGAGGTGACATTTGAGTAAAGACATGATGGAGGGGATGAAGTAAGCCATGCAAGTATCCAGGGAGAGGCCACTCCAGGCAGTGGGAGCAGCAAGTGTCAAGGCCCAAAGTGGAAGTATCTGGCATGTTTGGAGAATGGTGAGGAGGCCAGTGTGGCTGGAGCTGAGCAGGAGAGGGGAGAGGTGGCTGACTGGGGGGCAGGGGAGGATTTAATCAACTCTTTGTTTATAATATGTAAGAAGATGCTTTTGAGCTGTTTGGAAGTTATGGTCTTTTTTATTTCCTTTTTTTAAGATTTATTTTATTCATTTATTTCTCCCTAGCCCCTCATTGTTTGCATTTGCTGTGTCTGTTTGTTGTGTGCTGGTCTTCTTTTTAGGAGGCACCGGGAACCGAACCTGGGACCTCCGATGTGGGAGGGAGGTGCCTAATCACTTGAGTCACCTCTGCTCCCTGCTTTGTTGTGTCTCTCATTTTGTTTTCCTTGTGTCTTTTGTTGTGTCATCTTGTTGCATCAGCTCGTCGCGCCTGCCCATCACATCAGCTCTCTGCCTTGCTCATCTTCTCTAGGAGGCACTGGGAACTGAACCTGGGACCTTCCATGTGGTAGGTGGAAGGCCAATTGTTTAAGCCACATCTGCTTCTCTTATTTTCTTTTCTTTACAGAAAGGCTAGGACTCTAAAATTTTGCAATACGTTTTTAATTGCAAAAGGTGAGAATAATACATAAAAATATAGAGAAGAAAATAAAAGCGCCCCCAAACTTCCCCTGAGAGGACCACTGTTACATCTGAGCATCCATCCTTTTATTTTATTATCTTCCTTAAGCTTTCTTTCCTCCCGTCCTTGTCAAAGGTAATAGAGGAATGCTTAGTCAAGCCTCTTCTTGAGTCAAGACTAATTTTGGGAGTGAAGAAAAGGAAGTTTTGTGGTATCCTTAAAAAACTTGAAATTGAAGTCCAGGTTGTTTTGGTAAGTTATTGGCAGCTGAAAAAAACTGTTGAAAAGCAAGACACTCGAGAGCTGATGGTTTTGTGTAGACAGTATTCATTGTGGTATGGACAAAAATCAGGGTGGTGTAGACAATGTTCTGGGTGGCGTGGATAGCATCCCGGGTGGTGTAAACAACATTCCGGCTGGTGTGGTTCAACATTCCCCCTCAGGGTTGGGTGGACAACCTTTAGTGGCAACAGCAAACGTTTACCAGACCCACGTCGCCGTCATTCAGTTCTCTCTTAATTCTCACCACCACGCTGTGAGCTAGGTGCTGTCATTGTTTTCCGTGGCTGATGGCACTGAGGTTAGCCGCCTTCTCAATATCACACCGATGACAGGGGCCTTCCACGTTCAAATCCAGGTCTCGGCAGGATGGCGGTTTAAGGTGCCAGAGGCTGTCCACCTGGACTCATCTCCCTTCCCCTTCATTGTCCAGCCTCTGCTGCTGTTTTCCCTGGTTGTTTTGAGGTTCTCTCTGATGTGCTGCTGGGAAAAGTAATGTGGAAGGTTCTCTCTGAGCCTCTGGGCTGGCTCGACCAGGGATGGATGCAGTCTCACCCCTGAGGCTCTGCCCCATCTCTGGCATGTGGCAGCCCCTTTTTAATAAGCAGCAGTTATTAATTAGTTCTTCTGAAACCTTGTCCCTTAGAAAAAGGACACCTGGAACTTCTGTGTCTTGTCTCGATCAAGGCTGGGATGGATTAGACCTGGATGTTAGGGTCTGTTTTTAGTGGCTTCATTCATTCACTCCCTCACTCATTCATATGGAGGTGTGATTTTCCAGGAAGGAGATTCCCCTGGTCTCAAATTTCCGGAGGCGCCTGGTACATTCTAGATTCCAATTAGCTTAATTGCTTCATATTAGACTTCTTAGAAAAGATTTTTTTTTTTCCTAAGAAGCTTCCAGGAATGTCTCCCCCCATCGTATTCCTTCTTGCTTCTTTTCCAAGCTTGTCTCCTTCAGCTTTCTTCCTCCGGTACTGGCCTACTTCTCGGTCCAGTTAGTCCCAGCCGTTGCATCAGTTCGCATCTGAGCAGCCAAAGCAAGGCGGAGAAGGCACCGGGAGAAAAGTACATATATAAGTGTGTATATATAATTTTTAATGAAAATAGAAAATTCCATAGTGTGTGTGTTTCAGTGAGGGAACTGGACACAAAATCTACCCTGAGTTCTGACCCTGTCCCTCTTCCTTTCGCCATCAACAGCAGATTTTTAAAAAGTACTTTTTCAACAACCAAAGGAAACAGTTACATCCTGATTGACACACAGGATGTGGAGCAGCATTCTTGCTGTTAAGTGATCAGGATTTCAGCCAAGGGAATATAATGAAATCCACATAAAAATTTATTTACCTAATGAAAATCCTGGAGTAATGCATAAGTGGCTCTCTGATAATAAAATGCAAATCTAAAACTATAACCAGGAGGACAATAATCTTCATTAAACGCATTGTCTGGAGGAAGCCCATGACATCCACTTAACAGTGATTTGATTTGTTTAGTAATTTCCACCTAATATTTAAACTTTATTTCGAGCCTTGAAAACCCACCCACAAGTTTCTCTCCCATCAGAGAAGAGGGCAGCGGGATGGTGGAAGGGGGCCCGCTTGGCAGGTTCTTGGGGCACCCTGGGACAGTGTTCTTCCCCAGCTGCCCAGTGGCTGTGGGAGAGGTGGGATCCAGGAAGGGAAAGCAAGTGGTCAGGTTTCCCTGTGCAAGGGAGATGCAGAGACTCTCTTGTGTTTGAGGTCTAGGAAGGCCCAGAGAAGGGAAGTGACCTGCCCGGTTTATCCTGGGAGCTGGGGTGCAGCCAGGTCTCCAACTCCACTCTGGTACCCTGATTTTGTGTGACCTCCTCCTTCACTTGGGTGCTGTGTAGGCATCTTGGTCAGCACCCCTGTGGCCTTAGACCATCCAAGGAATGGTCCCACCAGTAGGATTGAGGGACTGGAAATTCCAAATAAAATAGCTGACTTAGGCTGTTGGTGTGTGTGTGTGTCTCAAGTTTCCCCATCCAACATAGGGATGGCCTCGCAGATTTACAACCACCTTCTCACTGTCTTCTCCTTTTTCTTATCTTTTTCTTCCCCCAACAAGTTACAGCTTATTGTTTCCTTTGAAATGTTGCAGAACATTTTGAAAATATATTAAAATCAAAAGATCGCAAGTCACCCATCATCTCAATCAAGAACCTCCTGAAGGCAGCAGAGGGCGGTGGTTAGGAGTGACAGCTAGCTGCTCTTGCTCCAGCCTCCAGCTTGGTCACTGTGTACCCTTGGGCATCCGCCCCATCCTCTCTGAGCCTCAGTTTCCTCACCTGGAATGGCATTGACATCCTTTTTTGCTCCTGAGCAGCAGTGAAGATTAAACAAGATAATGGGTGTAAAGTGCTCGGCAGTGCGTCTGGCACCTAGACAGCCAGGCTTTGATGAACGGGTGCTGCTTTGTTGTAGGAGAAAAGATGCTGCTGCACAGAGGCCCGTGAAATGGAGATGTTCGCGGTTACCCGGCCATCCTGCCAGCCCTGATGCCGCGGGTTTCCATCCAAGAGCTGGCTCAGGTTACGCCTGGCCCATTAGCTGCACTCTGGTCAGCTCTTGGAGCCTCTCAAGTTCAAGGTCGATCACAGGCCTTGCCCCCACGTGGGCCTCTCGGCTTTGTCATTAGTTACCAGGGTGGCCTAATGAGAGAGTGGGGTGATTCAAGCCCCCTGTCCCCACCCCGGGCCCTGGGCCCCAGCCCAGGGCAAGGCCTGGCTGGCCCTCCAGAGGGCTAGAGAATCCATTTAGGGGTCTGGAAAAGCAGAGTTGAGTCCTGGCTCTGCCACCTGACTCATGGGCAAGTCGTTTAACTAGTCTGGGCCTCAGTTTCCTCATCTGTTAAATGGGCTAGTAGTGGTATCTCATCTCAGTTAGTTGCTTTGAGGATGCCCTGAGCCTGAGCCGGCTTGCTGGCTTGCAGTAAGCCATCCTGTTATTTTTCAACCAGGAGGGATCCGAGCCTGTAAAAGAAGAGAGGCATGGATGGATGAGAAGAGTGGGGAGCAGGGGAGACACTGGACTGTGGGGTGGGGGCAGAGGAGGTAGGGAGATGGAAGGTGTTGGAGGAGCTCAGTTCTCACTAACTCTGGAGGTCCCTGCTGACCCAGTGTGGGCACAGGGGTCTGGCAATGGGACATGCATTTGTGGGAGGGAAGATGTGGAAGCAGTGTCGTCTTGGCCCAAACTAACAGGCTCTCAAAAATTCCTGTGGGGGTCATTTAGGCAAACGAGCTGACCTTTTGGCCGAAATGCAAACCACGATGTATCAAGAGCTATCCCCCTGTCTGCCCCGCCCCCCCCGCGTTTCTGCCCACGCTCTTGTTGGAATTAATTTATCAGGGAGCCAGCCTGGGAATGCTGGAGTCTGCCCATCTTCCTCTACATCTTTCTGCTTTCCAGGCTCTTCTTCCTGGCAGGACAAGAGATATGGAGCTGATTGGTTTTCTCCATGGACCCATCTCTGGGAGAAGGGAAAAAACAACCACCCAGAGGCCCTTTGGTGGGTGTGCCCAGCAGCCTCGCGGCCTCTGAGCGCCGCCTGTGAGGTGCTGGGGCTGGGGATGGGGTGGGTTCTAATACCCAGAGGTCTGTGGACCCCCGCGTGACCGCCTTCCCTGGACCCACAAAAGGGCCTGAGTGACAGCCAGACGCTGCCTTCACTCACCCAGGAGCAGGGGCAGGGGGAGGGAAGGAGAGAGAGCACCACAGGGTCAGAGGAGGGGGCTGCCGGGTGGGGACAAAGGCAGAAACAAAGGAAGAGAGAAAATCCCCTCTTGTTCCAACCTGTGGTTTAAAGAAAAATGTGGTTTGCTACCCCACAATGCCTTGGAGCGAAACTCTCAGTTTATCTGATGGAAAAACCAGGACCTTTCAACTGGCAAGCCGCACCTCCAGCCCAGGTATGCTACCTTGCTCGGTCCGCACACTCTTCTGGGCTGGCAAGCTGCCCCCACCCAGGCATGGAGTCAGTTTGAAACAAGAAGAATCCAAGGCAGTTGTCTGCTGCCAAATTGGGAACAAACATTTTTCTTTCTGAATTTAAATAATTGCATTGCCTCCCCAGCCCTGGTTCTCCTCTAAAAGCGGCCCCAAATGACATTTGGCAGGCTAACGATGGTCTGGTTTTCTCCCCCTCAGCCCTGTGGGGCTTTCTTAGAATATTTTCCTCAACGTCTGGGTAGCTGGCTTTTAAACGAGTTCATTTTTTTTTTTTTTTTTTTGTTTTTTTGTTCAGGTCTCAAATTTTATTAAATTTAAATTTTATTCCATTTTAGGCTATAAAATCTCCAAAAGTGGCTTTGAAAGTGAACAGGGTTTGGCATGCTGGAAATAGGTTACCTCCAATGCAAATAAAAGAGTCTAGCTTCCGAGGAGAACAAGGCTCCAAGGGTTGAGGAAATGTACCGCGTGGTTAGAGACCGTGGCACAGAAATGGTCAGAGACCAATTTAAAAGCACGTATATTTTAAATGAAACATTGTGTGGACATATGGAACCAATAGCTTTGCCAAAAGCTCAATTTTGTGGATCAGGTCTTAAGACTAAACTTCAGTCTGACTACCCAAGGTGATTTTTACAGACAAATGAAAGCTCTTTTTTGCTTTCTGGTCTAAGGGGAATCTTAATACATTTTTAAATTATTTGGCATTTTGAATTAATTTTCTTAGAATGAAACGAGATTCTTAAATTGGGATCTTGTAGGGAAAAGACAGCCAGGTAATTAGTGAGCTGATCTCCTTTTCTGACACACAGATGCGAGGAGGGGAGCTGTATTCCAACCAAGGTACACACAAAATCTATTTTAGAGTGCAAATTTCAAAGTAAGCAACACCATCTGTTCTTTAATTATTTCTCCTTAAGAAAAAAGGTCGCTAAATTTATTTGGGTTACTTAGTTGGAAACAAATGTCTTCAAGACACTAAGAACCACAGCTATTAAAGGTGGAATTGTTAGCTCTTGATTGCTAGGTATCCAGGAACTCAAAATAATAAAGGTGGTTTAGAATTGACTTTTCCAAAGCAGCCTCCTCTCTGTTAAGCACAGCACAGCCACCCAGCACCTGGGGACAGTCCTCTGCTGCTCATATTTGGGGACAGGGGTTATGAGATTAAGCAGGGGCTTTATGCTTTAGCGGGACAGTCAAGGGAGGGGAAATGTAAAGCTTCATCTTTCTCCATCATTTGATGGACGCTTTGTGGTAGCCATTCATGAAATGAGAGATCAGTTGGCTTCTGATATTGGGAATATCTGTTATTTTGAAAAGTTGGCCTGGGAGTGGTCAACTTAGGGTTGATCTCTACACCTTCCAGAGTCCTTGCCTTCCATCCATCCACTCATCTGTCCATCCATCTACCTATCCATCCATCCATCCACCCACCCATTTATTCAACAAATATCTTTGGAGGCCATACCTTACTCTGAGCTGGTTACAGTATTAGGCTCTGCCCTCATGGAGCTTACAGTCTTATGGAAGAGATGACAGTGCTCAAATACTCGCACAGATGAACTTATGATTACTAACAGTGATATGTACTTCAGAGTCTAAACCAGCACTGTCCAGTAGAACTTTCTGTGAAGATGGAAAAGCTCCATATCTGTGCTGTCCAAAGTGGTAACCACTAGACACATGTGGCTACTGAGCCTTTGAAATGTGGCTGGTATGACTGAGAAACTACATTTTAAATCTTACTTAATTTTAATGAATTTTTAAATAGCCAACTGAAGCTAGTGGCTACCATATTGGACAGCTCAGAAGCCTGTTGTTACTTGACCAGCAGACCTGCAGCAGCATCATCACTTGGGAACTTGCTAGAAAGACAAATTCTTAGCCCTATCCCAGACTGTAGGTTGAGCCCAGGAATCTTGAGTTGTAACAATCTCTCCATGAGATTCTTCTGCATGCAGCCCTGCTCTGGAAAAAAAGGGATGCAGCGTGATGCTATGATGGGACTCAGTTTGAGGGCAAGGCATGGAGGAGTGGGGGTGTTAGATTTCAGATTGGTGGAAGGCTTCTCAGAGAAAGGGCGGATGGTGCTGAAGGATGAGACGGTGGGCCTGGCTTGGGAGTGGGGCTTTGTGGTGGTGGTGGTTTGTGCATAGCTCACCCCACACCCAGTGGTGGGAAAGGGTGTGGCACATTTGATGAACTCAGAACAGGCCAGTCTAGTGGAATAGAGAGAAGGGGGATTTGCGAACTGAGGCTAGAGAGGACAGCTGATCGAAGACCTGGTACTGCCAGCTGTGTGATCCTGGACTCGTGTCTTAACCTCTCTGGGCCTCGTGTTCTTCATTGATGAAATGGAGATAACCACACTTTGCTACTGTCAAAGGCCAGAATGAATTAAAACTTCATAAAATGTTGAATAAGGGGGATTATAAATGTGGGGAAATGGTTGGAGTTGATGGTAACACATTATAATGGGTATAATCAACACTGCTGACTTACAAATGTGATTGTGGCTGAAAGGGGTAGTCTAGGGAGGTTAATGTCAACTGAAAGACAGCTAGAGGATAATTTAGGGAGTGATTTTGGTGGTGGATGATGATTGTGGTTAATAGTACAAATACAAGAATGTTCCTCGATTACAAGGTGTTAAGAATATGGAGATACATGGGAAAAATATAACTAATGCAACATATAGACTCTAATTAACATTAATATTGTAATATTTTTACAGCAATGGCAAAGAAGGTACTATATCAATGCTAAGGGTCAATAATAGGGGGATATAAGGAGGTATGAGATTTTCTGACATTCTGAAATGGACTGAGCTGATGACAGCACAACTCTGTGATGAAACTAAGAACCACTGAGTGTACACTTTGGATGGATTGTACAAGGCAGGGGACCATATAACACAGCAAACTCCGTGGTGAATGATGGACTGTGGTTGACAGTACAAATATGAGAACTTTTCTCATGAACTACAAATATACAATACTAATACATGGGGTTGATGGTAGGTTGGTTTGTGGGGAAAATACACCAAATATAATCTATGGACTAATCATAGCAGTAATATTATGATGATGTTCTTTCATCATTTGTAACAAATGTGTCACAAACAATGTAAGGTGTTGGTGGTGGGGCGATGTATGGGAATCCTGTATGGTATGCAAAGATTGTTTTGTTAATTCACAACTTCTCAAATAAAAAAAGAGAAAAATTAATAGATGGAAAAGCCAAAAAATAATTTTTATATGTAAGTAACGCGTCTATAATAAAGCATCTTATCTGAAAAAAAATGCCATAGGAAAAGCACAGTCACTGGGATATCACTGATGTCACTTATCTAGTTCCCTTTGTTCTCTAACTATCTCTTCCCCAATTCTCCTACCTCCAGGGTTTCAGCACTACCTGAGAATCCCACTGAGCACCGGTCTAGCCAGCTCTTCTTGTTCCGGCTAAGGCCTGTGGCTGCCCTGGTGGCTCTGTGGCCTGAGCCTTGGGTTAGGGGCTGGGGAGCTGTGTTCCAGTTCCAGCTCTGCATTTACTTCCTGGGAAGCCCTCTCCAGGCCTCAGCCTTTCTTTTATTGGGTTTGTAATCACAGAGGACCCTTCCAGAGCCCTTATCTGGAAACCCAGGATGGGCCAAGAGGGTGGACTTCGGCAAGTGTGATTTAAAATCAGATGTAACCAAATGCCTTTTGGGGGAAGACTTCCTAGTAATTTTAGCAGCATCTTTTCTGTTGTCTAGACATAAGATCAGCATTTTAAGAAAAGGTGTGGAGATAACCTTTCCCCTGTCTTCCTCTGCCCTCCCCTCCCCACCGCCAGGACTCCACGCATCCCCCTCCCCCCCAGAACGTCAGGTGGCCAGAGCCTCCGCCGAGCCCGAGCTATTTGGCAGCCGGAAACTTTGTCCCTGGAAGATGCCAGACTTATTTTGAGATGGCAAAGGCGGCAGATCCTTCCCGCCTGGAAAGACACCAAGGGTCTGATCTCAGCATTGGGGTGGTATTTTGGAGAGATATTAGCAGCTTCTCATCTAAAATAGATGTGGCCCTTTTCTTTGCTCTCTTGGAAGGCTTTGCGGTCAGCTGCGCCCCCAGCACCTGGGATAGTACCTTGAATATAAATTAGTTATTGCTGCTATTACCATGATTACTTTCTGGTTTTCCAGGACCGAAATGTGGCCCAGGCCTCTCTTCACTAGACAAAAGACATTCACAATAAACTCTTCGAATTCCTCTTTTGTAAAGAACATCTAGGGAGATGTTGGACTCAAAGGAATAAATCACTGATGGGGGGATTTTCCCCACCTGGGTAGCACATAGATTTGTAGGGAAAGATCCTTCCAAGCACCTCACATGTCATTTGGACTCAATGCCAAGATGACCTATGTTGAAATACTGGGACCGGTAGCCCTGGGACTGCATCTGGTGCCAGAATCATTTTGCTTTGGTGGCTGCGCAGGATTAAATTTATTCGGAATTAGAAGCCAACACTGAAGAATCAGGAAAGTCTGCAGAAAATTCCAGATTTCTGGCCCTTCTTAGAGTAATCAGAAGATCTGGCAGCAGTGGCCCTGGTTCCTGCACAGCAAGGACCAGCTGGCTCTGCCTGTTGACACAAGGGCATGTGTGCTGTAGAGTGCTACAGTCCCCACTACTCCCTATTGCTGTTCACCCCCATCCCTTTACATTACCTGGCTGGCCCTGGAGGCTGCATGCATTGCCAATATCAAGGATCAAATGACCTATGGTGATGATTCCTTGTGCAAGAGGCTGCCCTGGGGCTCCTGGTCCAGCCCTGATTCCTGCTAGCTGTGTTGCTTTGCCCCAGTCATGTGGCCCCTCTGTGCCTCAGCTTCCTCATCTGTCCATGGGGGGGCATTATACTGACTCAGTGGTTTCCCACTGTGTCCAGATGAACCAGCCAGGATGAGGCTGAGAGGTGGGGCTCTGGGCCCCAATCTTCCTTATTTCATTTATGAATTAGGGTTTTGCATAGATTTCTTTGGAAAAATAAAGGGGCTTTAAGCTTAGCAAAATGCTGAATAATTCCTAGAGAACTTCCAGTGTTGACCCCATATCTAGATCTGTCTTTGTCCAGCCTCTGCCTGCCCAGAGGGCTTTTATTTCTTTTCAGAGGAGTGGTTGGGAGTATCAGGAAGCAGGGAAAAGATAATAATACTCTTATTAATATAATAATGGCTACAATTACTGAGCAGCTGTGATGTATAAGCACTTAGCCTTGCACCAAGGTAGGTGCTCTTTCCCCCATTACAGATGAAGAGACAGAGGTTCTGAGAGGTTGAGAAACTTGCCAAAGCTAATCAGTAGGGGAGCCCTGCTGTGAGTCTGGGTTTATTGGAATCCAGACTCTGAGGTCCTAGCCAGCATGCTACCCTGCCTGAGGTGACTGGGGAGGGGGCATCCTGACGTCCATATGTAGGAAAGAGAACCTGAGGAGGAAGCCAGTGCTCTGTGGTGCTTCCTAGAAGACGGCTTCCGCCACTCCTGCCCCCAGCCCTCTCGCTGGCCAACCCACACAGCCAGGCAGTCACCCCCGCCAGGCCCGCTGCTCACTCACCTGACTTCCCTCTATCAGAGGCCCGTTTTGGGCCAAGCTCCTGGGGTGCTTGTGGAACTAAGCCCTTCAAGCTGAAAATCTTTGTGGTGTTTTTTTCTGTTTTTGTTTTTTTAATTTAAATTTTTTTTCTTTATTGGAGACGTTGTGGGTTTACAGAAAAATCATGCATAAAATACAAGATTCCCATATACCACCCTGTTAGTAACACCTTGCCTTGGTGTGGAACATTGGTTACAGTTGACGATAGCACCTTTTCATAATTTTATAATATGATTAATTGTACGATTAACTATAGCCCATGGTTTAAGGTTCACTGGGTGGTGTAGTTCCATGGATTAAAAAACTTCTTTTTCTGTGACCATATATACAATCTAACATTTCCCCTTTTAATTAATGATAGTGGCCGCTTAAAAAACTTTTCATATCAGAGGGCTTGTGTAGCCAAGCCAGTGAATTTGGTTGTTTGGGGGGAAGGTGCAGTTCTCAGGACTGAGCTTCCTGTCTGAGCCTCAGGTAGCCCACCTGAGCCATGGAACGCACCCCTGTCCTCGCCTCCCAGATCCTGCGCCTCGTAGGGAAGGGTGGGTGTAATTCACCCAAGGTTCCCGGTGCAGTGAGCACTTCCGAGCCCTCCTGGCAGCCCCATGGGAAGGCATTTCCATTGCGTCCATTTTCCAGGTGAAGCTTGGGAAGGTTGTGGGTTGCCGGCCCTGGCTGCGGTGCCGCAGGTGCCAGGGCTGGGGCTGTGATGGCGACACGGGGCTTCTCTCTCCTCAGCCCGCTCCTCGTGGCGCCGGGTGAGGGGCTGGTGGCGCCGTCCCTGCTCTCAGTCCCTGGTGGCCTTCATGCCGTCCTTGGACACAGCTCATGCCTCCCCTCAGGTTGTTGCTTCCTGAGTCCTCTGGTGTTTCCAGGAGGCAGAAATGGGAGTTCATCAAGTCCTGCTAATATCCTTGAGTAAATGAGCTGTTGTTTTCTTCCTTCAGCTTCTTCTGGGGAAGGCCATGTGGGTCGCCACCCCCAGACTGTCTGAGAAAATGTACGCAGGTGGCAGCATATGGATGCCTGGCCCCCGCCTAGAGAGCTCCTGGCCTTTTCAGGGTGCATTTCGGGGGGTGGGGTGGAAGGAGATGATGGGGAACTGTCCCCTTGGCCTCAGCTGTTGTGCTGGTTTCCTGTCAGGGTTCAGTGGCTGCACATAACAGCAATGGGCTCTGGACAACTGAAGTCAAAAGGGAATTTAGTGGAAGGACAAGGGAGAGCTGAAGGAATGAATGAAAGGGGAAACTGAGGACCTCAGGTAGCTCTGGAGGTCAGTAGAGCAAGAACAAATGGATTATTTTCTCCTGGGAACTTCCAGTGGGGTGAAAGAGCCCCAGCTCCTCCATCTCCTGACTTGCTCTGCTCAAGAATAAATCTCTGGAAGGCTTTAGCATGTAGTCTGGGGCACGATGAGGGTGGAGCATTTTGATGGGCAGCCCACCAAGGCCACCCACAGTCCTTTTTCTTTTTTAAAGATTTATTTTATTAATTTATTTCTACCCCCCTCATTGTTTGCCCTCACTGTCTCCTCTCTGTGTCTGTTTGCTGTGTGCTCTCTGTGTCTGCTCGTCTTCTTTTTAGGAGACAACAGAAACCGAACCTGGGACCCCCCCATGTGGGAGGGAGGCACCCAATCTCTTGAGCCACCTCTGCTCCTTGCTTGTTGTGTCTCTCATTGTGTTTCCTCATTGTGTCTCTTTGTTGTGTCATCTTGTTACGTCAGCTCACCACGCCAGCCTGTTGCATCAGCTCGCTGTCTTGGTCATCTTCTTTAGGAGGCACGAGGAACTGAACCCGGGACCTCCCATGTGGTAGGTGGGTGCCCAACTGCTTGAGCCACATCTGCTTCCTACCCACAGTCCTTTGAGCACAGTCAAAAGTGGGGCAGCGGACACCTGGCAGACAGGTACACCTGCCTGACAGTTATGCTGCCCTGCTGGGCTGTCTTCTCATCCTGGAACAGTTCAGCAGCCCAGGGTTGGGGTGCAGGGCGGACTGGTGGTGAAATGGGCTATTGCCCAGTAGGCCAGCTTTGGTCTGTGGGGTTAGATTTGCCATGTTGGATTCACTTAGAGCATCAAGGTGGGAAGTGTCCTTGGGGGAGGGGAGTCCAACATCTTTACTGTACCTCCAGGGAGATGGGAGCCCAGGGAGGGCAAGAGCTCCCCCCCAGCTCCCCCAGCCTGGCAGGGGCCAGGACCAGTGAATGGATTCCCTGAGCTGAGTCTTCACAGTGGCAGCGAGATGGATGGACAACGCCATGTCCTATGTGCGGCTTGTGTACCTCTGCTGGTACGGCAGGTGGTCTGATGTGGAACACACATAAATTTAAAAAAAAAAATTGCCCATGAATGCACAAGGTGCAAAACTTAAAATGCCCCTCCCTAGAGGCCACTGCTATTATCAATTTCCTGTGGCTCATTCTAGAGAAATTCCATGTAGGTCCAAAATTTGAGAAATGTATATATTTTCTCTCCCTCCCTCCTGACAAATGGATGCACATCATACATTCCCTCCCTGTTTTTTCACTTCCCAATGTATGTTAGAGATGATTCCAAGTCAGTTAATTTAGCGCTGCTTCTGTAGTTTTTAAGTTCGTTTTTCGTAAGTGGAGTTTCACGTGTGTGTGGAAGAGCCCACCAATCACACGTGTTCAGCTCGGCGAGTTTTCATAAGTGTAACTCACCCGTGTTGTAACTGGCATCAGATCAAGAAAGCACATGGCCAGACCTCCAGAGACTACCACCCCTCTGCCCCCAGGCCAGGGGTAACTGCTGCTCCCACATGGATGTTTTAGGTTTGGATACCTGTGTATTTATTTTAATGTATATTTGGAAAAAAAGAAAAAAAAAACACTATCACCAGCACATCCAACTTGAGATTTCCCAGATATTGCTTATGATGAGAAGCGTGTGTTGGGCCCAGGACTCTGGACTTTGGGAGAGGGCAGAATTGCCTGGGGTGCCTGATTCCAGGAACAATTCTGAGGTTCCCCCTGGGACCATGGGGAATTGTCTCCTCCTGCTGCTGCCCCCAGTCCTGGACCCTCCAATTTATGGTACACACACAGCTGTCATGCCTCCGAGATATGTCATATCTGGAGTGAACTCTCCCATATGACAGGCAGGGCAAGTGGAGGGGAAGTGGCTCAATCCGCCGGTGTCCTCATATATCCTAGCCCAAACCAGGACCATTGGCTCTGCCCTCCTACCCCTTTCACCCCCACCTGGTCCCTGGATGCTGTATTCTGAGCTCGTGGGGAACCCAGGTGAAGGGGTGTGTGCCTGCCTGGGAGCCTGGGATCCTCTGGCCCAGTGGCTTGGCAGGTGGGTTTTAGGGTCCGGTGGGCCTGGGGTTTGAGTCTTGGCTTTGCCGCTTGTTGGCTGTGTGACCTTGGTGAGTGTCTTCACCTCTCTGAGTGTGGGTTTCCTCATTGTGAAGTATGGACGGTTACCTGACCCCCGCTTCCTGCCCTCCGGGTTACTGAAGATTCTCTGGACCCTCTGGGTGTTGAACCCCCATCCCAGCCCTTGGGGGTGCATGCTCAGTTAGCAGCCACGTTTGTCGCAGCTTTGATTCTTCTACCACCAGAGATCTGCTCCCTGCTCAGAGCCAGAGAGGAGGGGCGAGCGGGGACAGAGACCTGCTTCTCTGCCCCTGTGGCATCCATCCCAAATGAGCAAATGGCTCTCAGCGGGGCATGGGGAACAGAATCTCCCCCTGGCTGGCGGTGGCTGGCCTGCCCAGGGCAGCTGCCCTGTTCCCATATCTGGGGTTCCAGGCTGGGTGGCTGAGGCTGGCGGGTCAGGCGGGCCCAGGCAGCTGACAGAGCCTCCCTGGGGGCCAGGAGGCCAGCTGCAGCCCTGGAGTGGAGCAGAGGGCCAGACTTTAACCCATTCTGCTCCCGCTGGGGAGAGTGGCTCTTCCAGGCTCTTTTCTTTCCATGGCCTCAGTGTGCCCTATGAGTTCCTTGTCAAACCAGGAGTCCCCAGCAGGCAGCATGAAGACTGTATCTAGAATGTGAGAACGTT
>JAQZBX010032239.1:0-25946 GCA_029593785.1 Cabassous unicinctus | reverse complement strand
AGAAAATGGGGTCAAATCACAATTTTCCAAAATAGGAAGTCCAAATATTGTATAAAATTGATACATCAATAAAAGAATAAGCACATATTTAGAAAAGGAAATAAATACAAGAATAGATAAAAGATGCTGTGCAGGAATGCTCCAAATTGAGGAATATGTGTGTTGGGAGAAGGGTAGAGGCCAGGTATATTCTATATTTTATTATTAGTTTTGTAATACTTAAAATACATATTGAAAACATAACACTTAAAATCTATTTTCATGTGTTACTTTGATAAACATTTTAAAATAATTTGGAAAAATTCCATGTTATGTTTTTTTTTAAGACAAATTTTGGATAACAGATATCCTAAACCTACCTATAATTAGAAATTTAGTATATGTGCTGCAGAAGCGAGCACTATAATTAGAAATTTAATTATGTCCTTCAAAGTTGGTTTCTTTGACTTCAGGATGTTTAGAACTTATTTAACATATGTAAAATTAGAATAGAGAGTGTTCTTTATGAAGGCATTTAGAATGTGCCATAGTATGTACTATGATACTTATATAACTTTTAGATTTAGTGCTGTTCACTAAATTAGGATGCTCTTTTATGGTTAGGAAATGTTGCAGAAGGACAAAGAGAATAAATGATTCATGGAATATGGGACAGGAACTTTCTCAAAATCAGGATGTGCTGCTCATACTATATATTGTCAAAAGGGCAAATTTTTAAAAATATTTTGGAGCTTTCAAACGAAAATATTTCTGAATCCAAGCCCACTTACTAAATGATAAATACAATAAGAATGTAGAAAGTTCTTTTCTCCAGCAATATGTCTCAGAAAGCAGATGGCCAGTGTATTAGAAAAAACCCTGTTATGGGTTGAATTACGTCCTCCAAAAAGATATGTTGAAGTCTGAATCCCCATACTTCAGGATACAATTTTATTTGGAAATAGGGAAATAGTTGGAATTAGGCGAGTTAAAATGAGGTCATACTGGAGTAGGGTAAACATTAAATCCAACATGACTGGTGTGATGTTGTCGCTAATGTGTCACCTGGGCCAGGTAATTGTGCCCAGTTGTTTGGTCAAGCAAGTACTGGATTAATTGTAATACAAAGACATTTATGGACTTTAGTCACCAGTGAGTTTACTGCATAGATGGCTGATTACAAGTGCATCAACCAGGGAGATTGCCATCAGCAATGTTTTATCTAATCAGTTGAATGCCTGAAAAGAGGACGGGATTTCAGCATTCAGAGAGAATTTCCCAGCTCGTCTTTGGACAGCCAACTGTCTCCTGGGAGCTCATCAAGGACCTTCATTGGACTTTCATCGGAGCCCCTGGTTTGAAGCCTGCCTGCTTGTATCCCTATGATCATGTGAGAGACTCTTATAAAATCTCATACTATTTACAGATATCTCCTTTGATTCTGTTTCCCTAGAGAACCCTGACTAATACAACTGGTGTCCTTATAAGAAGAGGAAGGGAGACAGAGAGAGAGAGAGAGAGAGAGAGAGAGAGACGGCAGCCATGGACTGCAAAGGCAGAGATTGGACTGCCAAGGATTACTGACAAATACCAGAAGCCAGGAGAGAGACATGGAACAACAGATTCTTCCCTACAGACTAGAGAGGAAGCATGGCTCTTCCTACACCTTGATTACAGACTTCTAGACTCCAGAACTATGAGACAATAAATTTCTGTTCTTTTGAGCCACCCAGTTGTGGTACTGTGTTACGGCAAACCTAGGAGACTGAGACAGATCCTTTATTCATTTCAACATTTTATTTAGCCTTTCCTAATGAATTTTGTTTCTTGAACAATGTAATATCATCAGTTACTTTTTTCTGTATAACGTATCTTAAAGATTGAGTCCCAAGCAGAACGACTCAGCTGATGTGGAACAATCCTTGGCAATGAGGCAGCAGGACTATTGGATGATTTTAGCAGCCTGAGAAGAAACAATGGTTTGTGAAGATCACCAAGTGCAAATACAAAACTCTGTGTGAAATAAGAAAGCTTTTCTCTAGCCAATTTAAATATTTTTGCAAGTAGCTTCAAAAGGGAATAAATTTTTTTAAAGGACATTTAAAAACCTCCAGTAACTACAAAATGGTTATAGTGGCCAGATTTTTTAAGGTGGAATTGGTGCTACATGAGAATAAAATTATATGGGGAGTGGGTAGAGTGAAATGCAATCAGTTTTACTTTTAAAAACATTAGATCACAAATGACAATAACTAGCAACAATGAAATAAAAAATGGTTCACGAGAAAACATGTACTGGATGCAATTTTGCCAAAATAAAATAAGGAAGACATCATTATAAATAGAAGAGGATTTATATTATGTTCTCTAAGAACTGGGGAGTCAAGATACAGAAGGGGTCTCTCTCATTGAATACTTATCACATCCTCAATTCAGACCATATTTCTGCTTCTCTGAGTTACTTCCTGGTTTGGATTTTGTTTCCTTATCAATAATGAAGTTTTATTTTTTTTCTCCTCAACTCAATATTGCATTTATAACTCCACAGGCCAGTTCTGACTAGTTTACACGATCAGATAAATGTTTCTCAGCTTCCTAAATCAATTTTTCCAGAGGAACTGCCTCTAGACAAATTCAATATCTTTGGTTTCCAAAAATTTTCAAAATAATTTAGAAATTCCCAAGTAACTCCTGACATTCTTAGGGATCTCTCTTCATGTTTTTAGAGAATGCAGGGTACACATTTCAGAAAACAGTCACATTACTGATTAGTCTAATTGCTTGGGTAATGACGTTAAACTTTCGTTTTCCTTCTGAAGTCAGTATACACTGATGTAGTGCAGCATTTTTCTATTCCAAACCTTGTGGTAGTTACAGAAAAATAGAGATAAGCGTTTCCTTAAATAGAATTAGCTGTACTTGTGGACTTTCAATGGTAATGTTTGGTGACCACTTACCAGGCAAAACTACATTTTATTTATTACAGAGTTAAACACATTTTGAGACTCTGATAGACGACTGTATGAAACTTAGGGACAAACTAATACTTGTCTGAGCTCTCCAGGACATTATTTACATGCATACTTTCAACAATTTTATTTTTCCTATTCAATTCCTAAAACAAATTTTGGAATTTTTCCTGGCTTTGTCATTTGGGACTTCAAGCTGCTTAGTATCCGCAGATTATTACAAGAGATTATTTGCTACTCAGAGTAATGAAAATAGAGGACTGCTCTCTGGTTCACATTCATAAAGCATCATCTTACCTCTCTGAATGTAAAGGAAATTATAATGTGGTCTTATTGTACCCAAAACTCCCATTATGCCATTGGATGTCACATCCCAAAATGCAGAAGAGGTTTCTTTATTAGGGACCTATGCAGGATTTGGTGCTATATATGGGTGTGTCCTGAGTAATGAACAGAAATAGGGATCTTTTCGTATTATGCATAGAATGAGAAAATTATTTTACTGGCAAAGAAAAGAAATTTACATCACAATGATCTCTTGCATTTTTAATAATCATATAATATCTGGGGAGTGAACTATTTAAGAGATACAGGTGTCCATATCCATATCTATGCCTATATTTATAATATCCCTCCATACAGAGACTTGATGGGACTTGAAAGTACCCTAAAAGAATATTTTATTTTTCAGTATGTTTGCATGCCTGTTTTCCCCAATTTCTGTCATTTTATTAGTCTTGTAATCTTCTATAGCTGCCCCATAATATTTTCTTTACCTTTGTTTGCTCAGCCATCTTTATTATTCCAAATTTTCTTCTTCCTAATGCTTTCTCCATCTTATCTGTGATACAGATCTAATCAGTTTACAGACTGCTAACTGAATTGTTCTAGCTAAAAAGTCCCTTTGTTCTTAAAGATGAAGGAACAAGAAAATCATCACAAATTCTAGTTTATTTTCCTTTTATTTTGATTAGATATACAGTCTTTTAATCATGAGCTGAAATGGTAAACAATGGAATTTTGAAAAGTGGAAAACAAGTGAAGTTTCTTTTCATTTTACTCTTTAATTTTAAAACAACTTACCCTGTATTTTGCCTACCAGGTGCTAGATAAAGGCATTATAGTAGAATGAGTGACAAACTTTAGAAAAGTGTGATATCACCAATAGACTTTGAGAAAGAGCCATTTTTTCTTTACATTTAGACAAAAGAAAAGAATTTTTATAAATATATGAGTTAACATTTCAAACATTTTTTTTTCCTTCCCATCATTGGAAAGCTCCAGAAAACAAAACAATTCCAATCTGTCATTACTTTTCACAAGTCAGGAGAAACTGTCCCTATCGGGCCCATTTTTTTCAGTGTTAACAAAAATATTTGAAAGCAAAGAAAAAGTAGATATGAATAGCAATCTATAATTAAAAAGAGAGTTTTACCAAAGACTGTCAGCTCTGCTGGATCACTGTCTCTTTCTCCCACCATGTTGGTGCCAACACAGGTATACATCCCTGCATCACTTTTTTTGGTATTGGAGATCATCAGTTTACCACCACGGATCTGTTAAAATTAAAGAAAAAGAAAAAAGAAAAAGAAAAGATAAAATGAAAGGTCATCAAATAAAAAATATGTAAATCTAAGCACATTTTCTTTATTAGGATATAGCTCAATATCTGAGAACAAAATCTCTTCCTTTTGGCATCTGCAGGGGTCATTTCTTGTCTTAAATTTACTCTCAATATAATCCCCTCCATAGTGCTTCATCGGGAAGACCTCATTAAAGCAGCCTGCCTCTTCCCTCCCTGGTCCTATTTTGAGCCTTGTGACTGCCCCCACTAAACCCAATGATCTGCCTTCTTACTGAGATTCTATCAAACGAATTGCTTTTGTCATCTGTCATCAAAAAAGAGTACTAGATATCTGTTGTGGATAATGAAATCCTGATGACTCAGAAGGATTCAAAAAGTACTTACTGAGTACTTCTATGGGAAGATAATGCTCTAGGCATTTGGGATATAGTACTAAACCAAATATAAAAAATCTCTGCTTTCCAGGGGCTCCTGAAGGCTCTAGAGAAATCTAGAAACTATAAGCAGGGCAGACAACTCAGGAATTTGGCACCCTGTCAGTGGGCCTTACTTTGAATTTATGCTCCCCAGTATAACAGAGTTAGACTCATTTATAGGTTCTCTACACCTGACTCTTCTGCCCCTTTTATTTGAACCTAAAATTAGCGCTATACTTGATAAATATATGTCCCAGAAACTTAAATCTTTGGTCCATCCATGTGCCAATTGAGCCCTGAATTTCAGCAGAGTTGCAAAACCTACTCTCCAGTTCATTGGACGCACCCAAGACGACTAACAAGGAGATGATGATGGACAACGCCCATCCCAAGAAAAAGAGTGTCTGCAACTGCAAGCAAGATAGTTCCATCCATCTGCCCCAAGGGATCTAAGCCCCCTCTCAACTAGAAGCAGAGTGGGCATCACCATCCCCAAATCCTCAAGACTGGGGAATAAACAATGGACTAATTGGTAGACATTATTATTCTAGCAATAAAAGAACTCTTATCATTGATATAAAGGCAGTGGCCACCAGAGATTCTGAGGAATGGGAAAGGGAAGAATAGATGTAATATGGGGGCATTTTTGGGACATTGGAATTGTCTTGCATGACATTGCAATGACGGATACAGGCCATTACATATTTTGCCATAACCTATAAAATTGTGCAGGACAGAGTGTAAACTATAATGTAAACTATAGCCCACCATTAGTAGTAATGCTTCAATATGTTTTCATCAATTGTAACAAATGTACAACACTAATGAAGGATGTTGTTAATGTGGGAAAGTGTGGGAGGGGAGGGAGTGGGGCATATGGGAATACCTTACATTTTTTAATATAACATTTATGTAATCTAAAGGTTCTTTAAAAATAAAAAAAGTTTAAAAATTAAAAAAAAAGTCTTTGCTTTCATGGAGCTTACATTTCAAATATTAGTTTTACCATCTTTGTACATCTTAGTTGTACTTAAGAGATGGATTTTGGTTAAGTATGCAGGTTGGATAAAAGCAAATAAAACTGGCAAAATGATGGGTATGAAATGGTACAAACCATTGGCTTCTAATAGGTACTTTCTGAATATCTTAAATGAGAAGCGTTCATTCACTAAATAAACAAATTCAATAATATTAAAATTTTAGTTCACTGAAGAGGATATTAAAGGGGGTTGAATTTTCAGTCAGTGTGTCATCACTCATAGCTTCTTTTCCAGGCTTATTTTGTATTTATCTAATCCAACTACCTTAACTTTACAATGATTGAGGGTTTTTAAAGAGATACTGGATAAGAATATGCCAGTTTCCTTTTTAATTTTATAGCAAAACAAACTCATGTTGGATTGTTTTCATTAGAGGTATGTCAAGCTCTAAAGCTTGTCATGTCATAGAGATTTTCAAGCTTTTTTGTACATGGCAACAACAGACCATCAACTCCATCTAAATTATTTCCTGTAGAACTCAATGCTAGATTATAGAGGTAGCCAATGGAGGCTATTTCTCCTTCCCTTGAACCTGGGCTTTGCCAGGTGACTTGCTTTGACCAGTGGATCTGCAGGAAATGTTAAACCATCAGAAGGGTGCTCTCACATTAGGACTTGCCCTCTCTTGAGACCACCATGGGAACCAGCCAGAGCTGGCCTGCTGGAAAATTAGAAACTACCAGGAAGAGAACCGAGATGACCAGTTGACAGTCAATTGTCAGACATGTGAGTAAGGCCATCCCAGATAATCCAGCTGCCAGCACACATTTAAGCAGGCCACAGAAGCATCACAAAACTTAGCAGAGACCAGCCAAACTAGCACAGGAACCAATGAACACTGATTTTATTCCATAAACAGCAGCACATTTCAATTGGTTTGGTACCGAAACACAGAGCATTAAGAACCAATGACCCACAGTGTCAATGATCAAGCCTGAAACATATGAACACATGCCATGATTTCTTACACAGCCCATCTGGTTCTGTGTCATGTTGTAATCAAAATGTTCACATTAGAAAAATCCACATTTTTAAGATTTTTAAAAAAGATAATAGACATCCCAGACTGTATGGACAAATATTATGAAAATAGCGCCCAATGAGATGTTCTAGTTAATATGGATTTTAGTCATCATTTACATGTTTTCTCTCAGGATCAATAGGTAAATTTATAGAGATCTTAAAAAGAACTTAGACATCAATATTGTACTGCAAAGATTTGTTCACATATTCAGGTTAATAAAATTATTGATATATCATATATGGTGTACACTTGATATACATAGTTTTTTTTCTCTTCTATGCCTCACCCAAAGTCCTTATTCTTTTGAATAAGCTTACCATTTTTCATTCTTTTCAGTATAGTGCAAGTAGTATATCTTAAGTTTTTGGTAATTAGCTTTCAAATACAGCTCTATCAGTTTATTAGCAATAAATTAAAGCATAAAACACATCCATGTGAGTCATGGCATTCAGCCTCTCTAGACAATCACTTTTTTTTGACTCACAGTTATTCTTTCTTCCTTGTCGTCAATTCGGACTTTGTCTTTTTTCCAGTAGATGGTAGGTTCAGGGTGTCCGCGGGGAGGTTGGCACTCCAGGATTGCAGGCTCTCCGGCTGCCACAACAACATCTGTGGGGTTTTGCCGGAAGTCATCTCGTAACACTGAAGAAAAATAATTAAAGTAAAAGACAAGTCAGTGACAATGCCTACAGCTTTCTATTGCAAAAGCTACCTTCACAAAGTCTTATTTACTTATTACCGTGTTCTAATAACAATTGCCAGAATATTTACTGTGAGTATAGTCATGGCCATCTTAAAACATTCTAGAGCCAATCTAAATGCTCGCCACCAGGGGAATGGCTGCATAAATGATGTTGGAATGATGTTGCACCTTTGCTCTGAAATTCTATTTTAAAAATGAGATAGGACTGAAGAAAATAAGAGGAGAAATATTCATGACATTGTTTTGAAGCTTAAAAAAAGCAAGGTGCAGAGCTGTTTTTGTAGGATTCCTTTTTCTATAAGCAAAAGGCATATATGCATATGTCTATATAGTTTAAGTATGTTTTAAAGTTATGTTAAAACCCTGAAACAAGTGATGTACATGTGGTCTGTGAGCATGTAAGTGTGTCAGTTTGAGAGGAAGTGGGGTGAGAACTCTTTGAGCAAGCCCTTCTCATGACATGAATATGGACAAGATCCACACTGTTTTCATTATGCTTCCGAAGACAAACGTATTGTTCACCCTTGCAACGCACTAGCACCCACGTACACAGGGCTAAATTTTCATTCTCTCTGCATCTCCACCTGCCGAGTGACATCTGGGCAGCGTGACATTCTGAGCAGAGATATCCCTTATAGCACTTTTGCCAGTCTGAATTTCCCCTACTTTCATTAAGGAGAGCAGCAGGTTGGACCTCCGTAGTAACCTCCGAAAATCTGGCAGGCCTGGCTCTCCAAATGTCACCTATCTGCTTGTGCTTTTTTTTTTGCTGCTGGCAAAATGAAAAACCTGGAGAAGTAATGGGGCACTTATCAGACTACAGAAACCTGGTTTAATTTGCAAATAAGGGATATATCTATTTTAGGGTAAACATTCAATAGAATAGTTGAGACCAATTAATATACCATATACATCAAGTGCCTCCACTTTTCCTATTCTTTGATATTACAATACTGACAAGATTGGTTACAAAGTGTACCAAGGAATAAACAAATAATATGTTTGCACATGTATGCATATGTATATGGGTATGCATATGTGTGTATTATGTGTGCATATATGCATAACATATATACATACATATCAAAAATTGTATAAAAAAATTGATCAAACTGCTTGAAATCAAAGTTAGGCAGCTTGTGCTAGTCTCTAATGTAAATAGATTAAGTCAAACCAAGTGCCTTTGGTGTTCTTTAAGGAAAGTCATTTTAGCATTCTGCTTCTTGGTTGTGCAAAGTCTTTAGGTTAATTGTCATTCTCCAAATAAATAAAAATCTCTGCCCTGAATATAGCTCCAGAGAGACAACTGAGTGACTTTTAACGCGTTTCTTTTCTTGTCTTTTGCAACACATCCTTTAACACGGTTTTCCATCTTAATGAAGTCATGGCCCTTTGCAAGATTAGAGAATCGTGTCTCCTACTGAAGGAGCAACAAGAACAAATTCAGCACAAATTGTCCACTCTCAGTTTATAAGCTGATTAATTCACTGCTTTCGCTGCTAAGAAAATGTGTTCTATTTTAGCACTGTGAACTCCACATTTTTGGTCCCTTCTTCTAACTGGCAAGAAAGGTGTGATTTATATGCACAAGGATTTGTTTCTGAATGGGCTGAGGGGAGTGCACATTTAAATGTGACATTCAGGAGATGAGAAGGGGTTAACCCTGTTGTTCCCTCTTGCAGGTAAATCCTCCAGGGAGAGCAAGCTGGTGACTCATTTATATTCTAAATACAGAACAGCTGCCTACTTATGCAATGTTAAGAAGTGCAAAAATATGGTACCGGTGATGAGCACCCCTACAATATCCTGTACTGGCAACAAATGGTGTTTTGGCAGGCCCTTAATCGGTTCCAAAATGGCACATCTGCCTAGTTAAAGGGCCTTCTCCAGAGCTGGACTTCTAAGGAATGACGTGCCAAAAAGCCTCAGCTCAAGATGTGCTTAAGTCCAGTGTAAATCAGCAAATCATTTAGAAGCGCAGTGTTAAACCCATTTGCAACAATCCAAATTAAAAAAAAATTAAAAAAGGCTTTTTGACATGGAGAGGGAGAACAAAAAGGAGAAAAATACCATAACAAACTACAAGGTCTGCTACTGCTAAACAATATAACATGTGTTTATGGTGTTCACACAAAAAAGAAAATTACTTTGCAAATAAAGCCAAGAAATCTAACATCAACTATAATTTCAGGCTTTCAGACTAGTCACCCTGAGAGCAGAGTGAGATAATGGTATAATTGGTACTGTACCTTCTTCAACTTGTAAAATGCTCTTTGGGTTTGTACAGAACTCAACAAATTCGTTTTTATTTACTGATGCCGTTCTTTTTAATACCCTAAGTCTTTGGGGTATTAAAATGTGCTTCCTCTCTCTCTGTCATTCAGGAGAAAAGCAGTCACTTTTCAGCAGGTCCTAGCACAGACCTGAATGACACAGAGAAAGTTCTCTTAGGAAATAGTAAAGTCCTTTTTACTCTTCTCAAATTGTAAAGGTGGACATATGTGTTCAGATTTTGCTTATAAGTTTCTTCTGTTTGCTCAGAAACGTGAGCAAAATAAAATGAAATGTTTATTAGTTCCCATTTTTCTACCAGATAAAAATTTCTGTCTTAGATTTTGCCCTACGCTTTTTCACAGCTGATAAAGAATAGAAAATAGCCACCACAGTACAAGATACACATGGGTTGGATGAAAGTAGCTAAGACAGCCTTTCAAATGTGGAAAAGCAAAGCGAGCACAATTCCAGACTAAATGTTAGTCTCCTTATGCCCCATTTTAGAAAGAACTGCTAGCTACATTTTCAAGTGTGACTACAGAAGTAAGCCAAAGCCAGGACATGCAGCAATGTGGGTGCTATCCATGTAAACAAGGGTTAAAAATTAACAAATAATTATATTATAAAATAGCAAAAGGTTAATACCTGAAATTACTGAAGCTAGCTAGAGTGGCCACACCCCAGTTTATAGTTACTCTAGACTTAACCTCACCCTTGTGTGTGCTTACCTTTGTGATGGTAATTCTAGGTTGACCTTACCCTTGTTTACTCTTGTGACAGTAGTAGTTCCCTTGTTTATGGATTAGGCTCACCCTTGTGTATGCTTACTATTGGGATGGTAACCACTCCACCCACCTCTGTTTACTATCCCTAGGAAAGACTTTGTAACTGGCTTTTGTTCTGTATACTCCTATCCCAAATCCTTGTGACTGGCTAGTTTGCTACCTTACCCACCCCAGTCCTGTTCAGTCCCTTAATGTTTACTAATAAAGGAACCTGTGCCCAGCTCCACCCCAATTATTCATTAGCACCCCAATGTTATAAAATATTAGAATTTCTGCAGATCAGAGAGGCAGTTTGGGGTCATAAGGCTTACTGTGCTCCTTTGCTTGAGTAACCAAATAACCCCTTTCTGTCTTTGAAACCTCCGTGTCTCAGGAATTGGCTTTAAAAATGCATTGGGAGAAAAGAATCCACTTTTGCTCAGTATCATCCAAAGCTCAAAAAAAAAGGTCTTTAAATAGGATGAAAGGGAATAAACCTGATGGGCTGAAAAAGAAAAAAAAAAAAAAGGATAAAATGACAAAGGCAGTAAGGGTAATAGTAAGTTATACTTCAAAGAAAAAGGGTATAAATACATGTAATTTGGATGTAGTATGTTTACAGATCTAAGTTTAGAATACAGATTTCCAATCTCCATAGGAGGGAAAAGAAATCTAAATGGCTAGATAATATTCATTTATGTATATGAGTTGGAAAGTACAAATGAGTGTGAGTTCACCCAGCTAGTCATAAAATAGCCTGTATTTTATTTTCCTATTTTTTCATTGAAAGGCACTGTGATGTAGGAAGCTATTCTGAGATCAGAAAATTCTGAGTTACTAATGTGTCTGATAAAATATAGCTAATATTTATGACATAGAGATTTCTGGCAAATTCAATTCTGTGAATAGGTATTGGACAAATATCAAGTGCTCAGCACTGTTATGGAATATAAAACAAGAATACCATAATAGTACCTAGGTAAGGTGCTTCTAAGACGGCCCCCAATAATCCCTGCCTCCTGGTATTCACCTACCTGTGGAATTTCCTCTACTTGAAAGTGGCCTGGACCTTGTGACTTGCCCTTAATGAACAGAATGTTGCAAAGTGATGGGATGTTACTTCTGAGAGCAGGTTATAAAAGTCTGTGACTTTCATCTTGGTGCTCTCTCTCTTTCTCTCTCTGGCTCTTCTTGTGTGCTTGCTCAGAGCAAGCACACAAGAGGGGCCCACTTGGCAAGGAACTGAGGGCAACTTGCAGCCAACAGCCAATAGATGCAGGCCCTCTTTCTAACAAACTCTGAGGACTCTAATCCTTCCAACAGTCCCATGAGCTTGGGAGCAGAAACTTCACTTGCAACCGCAGCCCTGACCAACACCTTGATAGCATCTTGTGAAAGACCCTAAAAAGAGGCCCAAGTCATCCCCAGATTTTCATGATCCTCAGACTTTGAAAGAATAAGCGTGTGTTGTTTTAGGCCACTGTTTATGGTAATTTATTACAAAGCAATAGGTAACTATTATGGTTCTCTAAAAGAGCTGTACCTCTAGATGAGACTTTAGACTTTGACACCTGCTTCCTCACAACCACGTATGTGTTCTTTCATTCACCAAGTCCTCTCCCTTCTGTATTCTTAATCAATGGTTGCTTTTACCTTGGTTTATAAAGTGGAGGCAAAACATTCCTCAGACGTTTTCATCGTACTTTACTACCAGAAGTTAGCAATAGCAATGAGATGAGACATCATAATTAACAGACTTCTGAAAGTACCTTCTTGAACCACAGTTTACATAAAGCCTAAAATGGTTATTGATAAAAATATTCATACCTACCATTGGCTAAATAAAATCATTCACATGGAACAATCTAAGAAGGAATTGTAATTGAAAAGCATGATGAAAGCAGTTGAAAGCCAAAGCTGACTCTGTATGGGCTGTGGGCAGTTGGAGTGTGCAGTTCTGTGACCTCCAGGCTTCTCAGTAGTGTACTGAACTCTACTCCCAAGAAAAGGCTCATTTGGTGCACATTTTAGTTTATAAATATGAAGTTTTAGTGAATCTTGATATTTAGAAGGCTACTCAGTAGCCTTTAGTCATGTATATAGATAACGTGATATTACATGCTCTTTTTTCAATAATAATTTTTTTAAATTTGCTTTTTAGGATTGGTTTGTAGGCCTACATGAAGACACTTTTGATCTCTCTATTTTTAAAATAAATGACCTGCTATAATCGCTTAAGTTCAGTGTGTACACACTATGTGCCAAACACAGTAGCAAGGACTAACCTCAAGTCAGTCCTATAAGATAACTACAGCATTTGAACCCAGCATGTCTGACACAAGAATGTATGCACTTAACTCCTATGCTACACTGATTTGTAACATCAACCACTTCTTTTTACCCTATGCCCACTTCCCTAGATCAGGATGTCCTATATCTTCCTTTAGTTACTGCAGGGGCATCCTATTTGACCTTTTTCTCTGATTTCTATTGTAAGCTCTCCATTGTAGCCATTATGAGTTAGCTCAAATACAGATATGATCATGTCAACTTCTTTTCTGAAACTTTTTAATGGCTCTTAGGATAAGATTTACTCCTTAATATCATTTCAAATGTTGCAGATTCAGACCCCTGATTACACGTCCAGGCTTATCACTGACAGTTCTCCAAACCTCCTGCCCTATGCATATGGAGGGAAGGAATATCTAATTATCACTATATATTGTCATATTATAGACTCATTGCCTGAAATTCTCGCCAAGGTGCTCTCTTTGCTCCCTTACATTTACCTATCCCTTCCTTCACACACATCTTGTTCTTCTCCCCGCTCCCCCAGAAGGCTTCCTTGTCTGTTTGCTCCTTGTGGTTTTTTGCTCATTGTTTGCACTTATTATCTGCTCATTGTTGTTTTTGCTCTTTGCTTGTCTGTTTGTTTGTTTTTCTTTAGGAGGCACTGGGAAATAAATCCTGGATCTCCTATGTGGGAGGCGGGCACTCAGCTGCTTGAGCTACATCCGCTCCCTGCTCACTTGCTGTCTGCTCGTTGCTTGCTTGTTGTCTAGCTTGTTGTTTGCTCGTTGTTTTATTTCTCATTGTCTGCTCATTGTTCTTGCTCGTTGTCTGTTTGATGCTTGTTTGTCTTCTTTAGGGGGCACTGGGAACTGAACCTGGACCTCCCATGTGGGAGGTGGGCATTCAACTGCTTGAGCCTCATCCGCTCCCCAATAGTGTTCTTTTGATAGGAGCTTAGGACTCACTCATCTGAAAAATCTTTCCTTATATACTTAGACTGTATTAGACAAAGCTCCCAGAGGTTCCCATTTTGAAGGGCATCAGAAGAGTTAATCAAGTATTCTTGATTTGTTGATCAAATTGATGAACTCCTCTTCAAGATATGTGTTGTAGTCCTTTCTTATATAAAACATACCACAACATTTGATTTTTATTTTACAATGTTATTTATGAAGAACAATTTATGTTGGTAAAATTTGAGAGATAGAGTACTTGACTTGCCTACCTACATGCTCACATGCCTCTAAAATAAAAGCCAGACAGTTCAATATGGTCAGAAGCCAATCATTCCAGGAAACAACAGATTTATGTGCAACCAACAAAATGGGTAGCGCAAATTAAAGTATATCATAATAATATTAGAATGGACTGAAAAAAATTAAGTGATGACCACTTCTACAAGTGACATAAATTATTTCTTTCCCATCCCATCTCATCCCCTGATGCCATGAGGAAAATCAGTTGTAATCCCAACGAGCATATAGCTCAGGACTTCCATTCTACCTATATGGAAAGCATCCTCTCTCTTCCTGCTTGCACTGAGTCTAGAATGTGGTTAGCAGAAATGCTGTGACCTGAGGAGGGGCTCCAGGTTCAGGATGAAACTGAGGCTCTGTACACAGGAGGAAGAGACAGAAAGAATTTGAGTTCTTGATGGTATTGCCAGATTAATCAATCCTGAAGACGTGGCTAACTCTGGACTTTCTAGTTATGTGATCCAAATATGATTTCTTTTCTGTTGAAGCCAATTTAAATTGAAATTCTCATTCCAACTGAAAGCTACCCGACACACTATAATAATTTTGTATATTTTTTGTAGTTTTCATGACTGAAAGGCCAAATAATTCTAAAGATGAATCACCACTTACAAGAAACTGTTTTGTTATGTTGGATACAATCAAACAAATATGGTCAGAATGGACCATAGGTCAGCCACCATTTAAACAGACAATAAAATTTGATGCTATGGGACAAGTCATAAGTGGTTTTCTTCTGTACAGAAGGGCAATGGGAAAGAAATAACTCCATGGGGAGACATCCTGTTACCGCTGAACAAGCTGACACTCTGGCACTGTGGCACCCTTGCAGCCTTTTGCCAATTCCAAAATGAGAAGCTCTAACCCCCAACCTCCACTAAGACTCCCTGTACAAGCAAATTCACTCAGCAAATGATCCCAATAAACTAGTGCTATGAATTGGCACATGTTGGATAAACAAGAGTGCCCTGCGACTTGTTCATTTTCAAGTTGTAGCATTTGGGGAAGCCTGGTATCCTACAGGGAATAAAATGCACAAACACAATTCACACAAGAGGAATGGTCAGCTCCAAGTTTCTGAGCCAAGTCTTTATTCTTGAATCCTTTTTTTAGCTCTGTTCTGTCCTCACCCGCAACATAATTTGAAGTCCTGCTAAGAGTGCCAAGTCTTCCTTAATGTTTTCCATTAATGTTTAAAACTTGCTGAAGGATTCTTAGAAATTGCATGGAAACATCGTGCTCTCTGTAATTTGTATCTCGTAACCTCTGTAATGCATATGTTCTCCTCAGGGACAGAGTGTTGAGATCATTCATAAACTCTTGGATCACATGTGGCACTGCAAACTGGTGACATCTGACATCGGCAGACTCCAGGCCTGTCTCTGGCAATCATTTCCTTTGGCCTGCAGTTAAGGAGCCAGCACCTGGCATGCCTTCAACACTTGGAAGTCCTATTTTTGGCAAAGCCTAGCATCTGATATTTGACAGAGATCTGCATATCATATCCATTAGCTTACAAGGAAGTTGTGGACTGAGGCTAATTAATGTTTAATCAGTTCCTCTTTTTTCTCCCTTAAAGAGCCAATGCCTACAAAATTTCTTCATGTGAGATAAATGTCTCTAGAATCACAAAGAGCCCAAGGGACTGAGGGCAACTTAAAGACTGTTCCCAAGTATATTATGTGAGGATGAGGAGGGTGTCTAGAAATGCCAGTATTAAGCTAAACATGTTCAAGACAATACCTTACTCTACTGCAAAACAAAAACTTCCCCCAAAATGTTCTGTTGTGCTGCCCAAGGAACTGCCTTTCAACACCTGCCAGTATAGGGCTAATTCCAGTCTTGGTTACAGTAATGTCTATAACTCAGGATATTATTTAAAAAAAAAAATAGTGCATTCATTTTAAAATGCCAAATTCCACACAGGCTAGCTTTTTAAAAAAGCATTAAATAATGTTTCTTGAGGTACTAGCGAGGGGCAAAGGCAGATTATTCCAACTTAATAATGCTGTGTCTTCCTAGTTCCTCTAGATCTGGGTTTGGGTATTAATAGATAAATACATAAATAATGCCAACATTTTTACAGGATTTACATTTACATAGTGATTAAAACAACCATCTGTCTGCTGCTAGCTTTTCAATCTGGTTCATGTCCCATAAGCCTCAAGTCTATCCAGAGCAGTTAAGCTGCTAGGTACCAAGAAGGCTTGCTACAGGTGCCTTGTAAAATGCCTTCTTTTGTCCACTAATTCCCATTTCCTCCCACCCTCTCTCACTCTCCTCCTCATTTAGCCCCCACCATTAGACCAAAGAAAACAAAAATTTGAGAGGATCAAATATCATTTATATATTTACATTAAATTTTAAATCCAGTACATTTATTTAAGGATATATTTTAAAATATACATATGAGTATTTTAAATGAAAACTTCAGGATATGTTACTGCCTTATGCTACGTACGTCAATTTGAATAAAAGAAATGCAAGGTGATGTCACATAAATACTAATGTGGTGCTTTATTCTGGTTCCCAATAGATTACCACTCTCCGCCTACCTTGTTAGCCCTTATCGGAAGGCATCAGTTTTTACAGCATTCCAACATTGCACAGTTCACAGAGGTACACAGCCTCAACAGCATCTTTCTGTCATTCTACACTTTCCTGATATCAACTGGTTATTGCTCCAATATTTCTCTCCCATAGTGTTTTCTGAAGTGCATGATCAACATGAATTACAATGCCAAGTAACTGCCAGATGTCATGAGTTATAAACTCAATAGTCTAAGGATTATTACACATTAGGGCACCCTACAGTGCAAGGGTGTCCTGGAATTTATGTGTTATTTATTACCTATTGGCAGGGTCTCAATGTAATCTCACCCCTGCTGATGAAATGAGGGTTGAAAGGAGAAGAAGGTCAAGGTCAACTTCCCTTGTCAAGAATGCCAGTTATTTTGAAACTACTGTTATCTTTTTTTTCATTCTACTTAAAACTAAACAATTCTCTGAAACAAGGAGAACTATATTCTAATATGTCCATGGGCTTTCAACCTAATTCTTCTAATTCCATAATTTTTTCTATCATTTCACCTACCTTAACATATTTTGTAATAATGACCAATACACGTCATATTTAGTGGTTAACCACAAAGCCCACCACAGTCCATGAATTAAAAAATGACCAGTTTGAGAGCGCACCATTTATTTTCCTCCTTTACACAAGAACATAGTTCAAAGCCTCACTACATTAGACTATATTTGAATTTTTAATGCAACAATGAGAATATGAGAACTTTTTATAAAACCATGTCCAACATGCCTGTGGACTCTTAAGATCTGCATTTTTACCTCCCACAAAATACGGACATTACTCTAAGTTGTCATGAACTTTGCTGAAATGGATGCAATCTGACATCCTATATTCTTTAGTAAATGTTCTATTTGATTACTACATGACAAGAAGCTTGAAGTGTTTCCTAATCCAGAATGTAGCACATTTATTTTTAAATTAGCTGGTTAAAAAAAAAAATCTCTATCATCTCTCTACTCTATCCCAAAGACCCTGTAACCTTCTTTTCTTTTGCCACCAAATGAATTCTGAATACTGCAGTTAACATACAGCAATCTCATTACCTATGCACAATAAATCTTCAGAAGCATCACTATGTTTTGACAGCTAAGCAGAAGAGGAAGCAAGGAGCAGACCCAAGCACTTTTTATAAATGCAAATCTCCTAAAGAAGAAATTTAATTTTTTTCAGAAAACTTATGTTATACCATTGACTGCAAGTGGAAAACAATGTACTTGAACATTTTTATTTACTTACAAAATACACAACTACTTTTATTCCTGATGCTAAGTCCACAAGTCTGGCGTACCTCCTGCCTTGGCATATACTCTATGAAAACGAACAGATAAAAAAGAATAAATACTGAATATCTGTTTTAAGGGTAAATAATCCTGATTTCTCACAATGAAATTAATGTTTTCCTCCCAAAAGTTGTTTGAATATTTGATAATCTACATATGCTTTAATCAAACCTTCATGTCCTATGTGAAGCTAGAAAGAAGTACTCTTAAGCCTGGAAGTTTTAAAAGAATCACTGTACTCTTCTGATTTACCAGACATATACCAAAACTCCATTATTTTTTCTTAATTAAGGCTATCCATAATGCTAGATTATTAAAATTCACAAATTGTCTTAATCCCTAATGTTACCCATTTTTTCTAACCAAATATCATCTACTATATCTCACTACTCCCCAAACTGTAAAATTAGAACCTGTTTTCCTGGCACTCTTGATGAAGGGTCAAATTATGAGCATTCTGAAAGTAGGGCAATATATCTAAAACATGTACAACAAAAGGAAAATCCGAAGTTTGCAAATGGGATAATTTTCAAAATATATTAGTGGATCCCAAATAATCAGATGTTACATATATTTACCTGATGATGTCTACAGAACTGTCTAATACTTCTTCTGACTTTTTCCCCCATTTACTTTAAAGAAGACCTATGCTTCAGTGCATTTCTGACACATGGCTTCATTGGATAACCAATCATTGAGGATGTTCTCAGTTGATAAAAGTGCTGGGCATGTAATTTGGGCTAGAAGAATTCCCATTTCTCCTCCAATATACCAAGTAACTGGGGAAAATTTCATTCATTCATTTCAAAATCTGAAATCTTCAACATGGCCTGAAAAATTGGAGGAGCATATATTCTCTCCTCCAAACTAGACACTTTTGAAAGCAAAATGGATAAAAGTAAATATATAAATATATCTTTAAAAAAAAATAAAGTTGGAACCTAAGTCATAAAAAAAATTCAAAAAAATAAATAAAATAAGTTTGATCCAGTTTGTTTTTAAAAGTTTATTTTAGTATGATATTTAATTTTACTTTGTTAGATTGATACCAATTAAATTAGATATTCGTTACTTTTCAAACAGTTCTAGTTGCAATTAGTTCTGTGGCCTAATTAATCATTCACTTTCAATCATTCACTTTTTCCACTGAACAAGTATGTACTGGATACTTTTTGGTGCAAGGCACTATTTAATACACTTTAGAGAGTACAAGATATTTCAGAGATATTGCCTTAAGGGTGCCAAAGAGATGTGGGAAAGTTACAATCAAAAACCACAATCTGAAAGAAAAAAGCATCAAGTTTCAGAGGACAAGTACATGGAAAATTCCATAAGGCACAAAGGAGGGAAACACTGTTTGCAACAAGGAAAGATTTTTGAAGGAGCTGGCTTCGAGCTAGGTTTGGAATGAAATGTGCATCTTGAACATCTGGAAAGGAGAGAAGAGCATTCGAAATGGCAAGCAGTGGCTGAAAAAGAAAAAGGTGTTATTGTTGGGAAGCACATTGTGGGAGGGTTTGATGGAGAACACTGAGTACTGTCCTTTGGATGGATGCTGAATGCTGAGAAGTCTGCAAAAGATTTTCTTAATTTCTTAACAGACATTAAATTGTGTGTGTGAAGGGGAAAGGCAGCGGTGGGATCGCAGTCAAATAAATGGGCAATTCATTAGATTTAGAGTTTTTTAGGAAAATCTTTAGGACTTCTTAGAGCCTTTAATCTAATAATCTGCACCATGAAAATCCTAGTGTCAATCAGAGAATGTAGACTTTCAAAATTTATTTGACTTTAAAAGCCTTCTTTTCTAGAGATGGCTTCACGGAATTTGGGAACCTCTCTTTGGGAAAAACTGACCTGGAGACTCAGAGAACTGCAGATTAGCCATTTTGAGGATAATTATGAAGTCTGAAAGATAAATCTAAACAGGCATGGGGTGGGAAGCCCAGTTTCCAGGAGTTAGAGACTACGCCTCTGTACATATATGTACATGGGTGATTAAGTTTTTCAAAACACAACAAAATTTACATGCAAAATGTATGTGTGTATATATATATATTATACTCTACAAAAATAGCATTTTAACAAATGAGTACATATCTTTTGATTTCATTTATATAATGTCAAAAATAAAGCCAGAGTGTTAGCACTCAAGATGGTGATTTCTCTTGGTGGGTGTGAAGGAGAGATGGATTAGTGGCTGGAATAAGGTACAGTGACACTTCCAGGGATCTGGTGATACTCTGTTTCTTCACCTGGGTCCTGGTTTACAAGGTGTGTTCACTCTGTATTAGTTTAACAAGCTGTTTACTTAGGATTTATGCACTTTTCTGTATATATATTACAGTTCAATGAAAAAAGTTTACAGAGAAAGTAAATGTGTGGAAGCAAAATGGAAAGATTTATCTTTATGCAGTTTTAAAATTGTTTAACTAATCAAAAGGCCAGAAAGCAGAAAAGTGAAAGTTTAAAATTGTTTCAATATATATCACATTAATAGTTCAAGGAAGAACTGGAAGTATTATCTGAAATTTAAATGAAAGTATTACTTTTGAACTTAACAATAATATTAAGTCTCAAACTAAAAAAAAAAAAGCTAACAATTCCTCAAAATATACTTTAGAATGATTAAAGAATTAAGTATTTGTTTTTTTACCAAAAGAATACAGAAAGGAGTAGTTACTCGAAATTTAGGTGGAGGGGAAAAAGAATTGCTGAGCATGGGCAGAGGAGGTGGTATTTAAGAAAAATTCCTATGTAGATGGATAAACTATATAAAATGAATACCATTTAGATATTACAAAACCTAAAGGCACACACAAAAAGTTAAGAGATACAGAATTGACTGACAACATTAAGAGTAAATATACAGTAAAATGTTAATACCTTATAGAAAATTGATAAAGAAAATCACTAAGATGCTTTTACTAAGGGGGAAAAGAGAAAACTCCCCATGAAGAAAACACACATGATTATGAAATACAAGAAAAAATGTTTAACCTCATTAATAAATGGGGATGTCATTTTCACCTAACAGATAACAGTGGTTATTAATATATGGATTGGTTGATTAACAATCAAATGGAATCACCCAAACATTTCAGGTGAAATTATGAGTTGTTTAATTTATACAGACATCGGTAAAATCTTAAGTTTCTATGCATCAAAGACTTTCAAAAAGATAATGCCCTTGAGCCATCAGTTTCTATTTTGGAAAATTAGCAAACAATTTTAAAAGAGCTAGTGCATAATATAGAAAAAAGCTTTAGGAACAAAGATGTTCTGCACAGTGTAAATTTTATAGTGCCACTTTACCACAACTCAATCCAATAAAAGTAAAATGACTAAATGAGTAGCAATAAACCCAGCACTATTAAAATTGTGTATAAAGAACTACAATAGCAAACACAACAAAACAAAGAAATGGTTGTCTTTGAGTCATGACATAATTAAGATTATGTTTTCTATTTCTGTTATTGTTTTTTAATATTTTGCTACCTGCATTTTGTAGAAAATATTTAATATCATTTCATTTATAGTAAAAGAATACATATTTTCCATGTTTTTATAACTGCCTCAGTATGCATGGTATGCTATTTACAATAAGGGAACAAAACACAATGGAATGTGTTTGCATTATACCAATCTCTAGAAGAAAACACAAGTAACAATAACAAATGTTTTTGTTCTTGGGGAGTGAAGGACAGCAGAGGAAGACTTTTCACTAAATCCACTTTATGGTTTTGTTTTTTTTTTTACTTTTGAAACCTGAAGTTTATTAAATACTTATCAATATGTACATTTAAATACATGAATAAAGAAAGGATTGCCTTCACCATCTCCAAATCCTCAAGATTGAGGAATGAACAAACGTAAGGAGGGAATGCAACTAGGGACTAAAGTAGACATTATTATTCTAGTAAAGGAAGAACTTGTAACATTGATAAAAAGGCAGTGGTCACCAGAGGTTCTGAGGGGAGGGAGAGCGAAGAATAGGTGTGAAATGGGGCATTTGGGCTACATTGCAATTGTCGTGCATGATATTGCAATAATGGATACGGGTCATTATATATTTTGTAAAACCTATAATATTTTACAATGCAAAGTGCAGTAACAATGCTTCAATATTTATTCATCTATTTTAACAAATATATCACACTAATGAAGGATGTTATTAATAGGGAAAAGTGTGAGAGGGTGAGGGGATGAGGTATACAAGAATCCCCTATGTTTTCAATGAAACTTTTCTGTTATCTAAAACTTCTTTAAAAATAAACTTAAAAATAAAAAAAAAAGATTGCCTAAGAGCATTTTCAATTTTTACCACTGGCTATATCATTAGCTTCAACAAAAAGAGTTAAAAAAATTGTATGAAAACCTGGTTTCTCACAAGAATTGGTTGTGCGATCTCCAATTTTATAGAAGAATGGTGCTTTGAAATATAAACGTCAATAAAATATCTCTGGTATGGGGGTAAGTTTTACCTTAGAGAACAAAATATGTAACATGACTAATTAGCTCTTTTCTAAGACAGAATTTTTAAAAAATCATAGAACTTCAATATTGAGAGGGTCTTTTCGCTTAACATGAGTTGAAAGTTTACTATGACTTAGGTACAAGTGATACAAAGATAAATAAGATGACCATCCTTTGATTTGAGTTAGACCTCTACAGTGCCTCAATAGAGGATTGGATAAAGAGTGTGGAGATTATGGAATGTGACAGTTAATTTGATATGTCTATTTGACTAGGTTATGGTGTCCAGTAGTAGCCTAGGTGCTACTGTTAATGTATTTTGTAGCTGGAAACAGCATTTATCATTGGTTGGCTTTACGTAAAGGAAGATACCCTCAGCAGCGTGGGTGGGTTTGAGCCAATCTGTTGGAGGTCTTAAAAGGGAGAAATTTTAAGGCCCAAGGATTCAAAGAATCAGTGAATTCTGCCTTGAAACTGCACCCTCTACTATTCCCTGGCCTCCCCTAAAGAATAGGGCTACAGACTTTAACATCATTCTTCTCAGAATTTATAGCCTCAGACCTGCCAGCCCCCACAAAGTGCATGAGCCAATTCCTTATAATTCTTAATCCTCTTGGTTCTGTTTCATGGAGGAAGAAGCAAGTAGGGGTGATTATGCTCTAGGGAAAGAGGCTTAAAGCCATCATATATATTTATTGTCAACACACAGCCCATAAAAGCCAAAATATTTTTTTTAAAGTTCTTCATCTCATCCAAATTATAAATTGTAAGTCTATGACCCACTTTGAATATGTTAACGAGGAAAATTATAAATGATACCTCTTTTAAAAATAAAGGGGAGCAGGTGTAGCTTAAGTGGTTGAGTGCCTGTTTCCCATATATGAGGTCCCGGGTTTGATTCCCAGCACCTCCTAAAAACAAAACAAACAAATGAAAAAACCAACTCTCATTGGGGAGCAGATGTAGCTCAGTGGTTGAGCGCCTGCTTCCCATGTACAAGGTACTGAGTTCAATCTCCAGTACCTCCTAAAAAATAAAAATAAAAGTAAAAAAAAAAAAATTACTATATCAATGTTCGTCTTTATGGAGTTTTCTTTAAAGGAAATGTAAAAATTCTTATTATGTAAATTTTGGTTTCTTTTCTTTGAAATGTCTAGATCTTATAATTCATATTATTTGAAATATAAAAAACAAAAACACCCCTAAGTTTTTTATTTTAAAAGTAAGGAAAAAAGAATATATATATGTATAGGTTAAGTGTAATGTATCATTCAGCTTATTAATATAATCTTACAGGATGATAGCTGATGGTATATTAAAATGAATTATAGTCCATCTTAAATAATATAATTAACTTTTGTTGAATCTTTCCTTATACCAGTAAATTCAATTTTGTATAATCCTTGGGTTTCTGATAATGTCAGCTCACTAAAACGTTCATTAAAACTAATTAAAATGCATACTGAGGGGTAACAGATTCATTACTGTAATATGATGTAAAGGAAAAAAGAATACTTTATTAGCATTTGATTGTTTTCAGAACTGAATATATTTGCATAATAAAAAGTTGCATTGTATATTTTCAATAATCCTAAAAAAGTAGACAGCCAATAATTAAAACTGCATTTTCTTAAAATAAATTTCTTGTTTCAGAGTCCTTATTATTTTGAATTTGAAAAAGTGGCTATATTAGAGATAGTGGTTATTCAAGATAGAAACTAATTTGAAATAATACTAAATATGCTAACATAATCTTTACTTCTTTTTCAATATTCATAATGTTTAGATAGAGGAGGATTTCCATAAAACAGTGGATGGCTTAATCAAATATTAAAATTAATTGCCTTCACTTGTTAATATGTTGATACCTTGTAAGACTAAAGAGTCAGGTAGCAACGGAAATTGCACTGGAATTTAGCTGTATCACCAATGCAAATGTAATTATTTCATGTTTTTCTTCCCCAGTACCTTAGGCATAGTAAGTGCTAGATATACTGAAAGAGTTAATAGGCGGAAAATACCTATAGTGATTTTTTTCCCCTATTCTTCCTCAAATCCTACACAATGACATGATTACCATTAAAGCACTGAGTAAAATGTATCTGGTCTAAATGTGCCTTTCTTACTTTTCTGTGATACTCTCCTAGTTTTCCAACCATCTTACTCCTCAGTTTACTTTGCCAGAAACTCTTTCTTTTCTTAAAACACATCCAATACACTCAAAAATGGGGTGCCCCCAGCCACATGTTCTTAGCTAACCTCTTCCCAGCCCTGTCCTCCTCAGCATGACAGTCTTGCTTTCACCTCCTTACCATAAACACTTGATATCTACGAGTATCTTGAATTTAACAAAGCCAAAATTGAATTCATGACTTTTGTCACACAAACCTTCATCTCCCCAATCTTCCTCATCTTTGCATTTGGTTCCATCGTATCTCAATTGCTCAAGGAGTTATTACTTTTTCCTCCGTTTCTGTTATACACACACACACACCAACTTGCCCATCAGCAGGGCTGATGACCTAGAAACTTATCCAGAATCTGCACCCCTCCTTCCCTCCTCTTCTATTACCTGAGCTGAGTCACCATCTCTCTCCCATGATGCAGCAGACTCTTAATGATCTTAATTTACTCTTGCCCTTCCTATAATCAACTCTCCAGGCAGCAGCCAGAGTGACCGCTTTTGTGTTATAAATCAAATCTCATCGTTTTTATGCTTAGAACTCCCTGAAGGATCCCCATCACATTCAGAAGAAAATCCAAATCCTTACCCAGGCCCATAAGCCCCTGGACATCTGGCCTCTCATCTCATAGTGCCCACACCCCCCAGTCTACTCTCCAGCCACGCTGGCCCTTTCTTCTTCTAGCAGTGCAAGTTAATTACTTCTTTAGATACTATTTCTATACTATTCAGTCAACCTGAGAATGATCTTTCCGAGGACTTGCTATATCTGTACTCTTCTCATTAGTCAAATCTCAGTTTAAATGCCCTCATGACTACCCAATATAAAGTAGCATGAAGATCACATACAACACATCATTCTGTTTTTATTTTCTGCACATCACTTATCACTATATGAAATTATTCTTCCTTGTTTATTTGATCAAGAAATATTTACTGAATGAATAGATGATTGAAGAATTTCAATTCTTCTCATCAACTAAACTGGATATAGTAAACTATAGATGTACATCCTAAGTAGGTTTCTTAAATTGCTGTAATCTTTGACTCTATTCAATAAAAGGTATGGGAAGTTGTGTGCCCTTTGCTTTAGTAAAAACTGTAATATGCTTTGTGAAG
>JAQZBX010032238.1:0-25858 GCA_029593785.1 Cabassous unicinctus | reverse complement strand
GAAGAACATTGTCTCCTCCCTGCACCATCTGGGAGGGCTGGACTGCCAGGACCATGGGTGTCAGTCTCAGGCAGCTTGTGAATGGATCTCAAGTAAGATAAGGTGTGACAGGGAAAGAGGAGTGGGTGCAAGAACTTGATCCTCACTGGAAATATGAATTATCCAATTTATTTGGAAAGACAAGGGGCCTCAAATAAACAAAACTATCTTGAACAAGAGGAATTAAGTTGGATGACTCCAATATCCTGACTTTATAGCTTATTACAAAGCTAAAGTGGTCAAAGCAGCATGAAACTCTCACAATGATAGATGTATTGAACAATGGAATGGAACTGAATGTTCAAAAATAGACCTTCATATTTATGGACAATTCATTTTTTACAAGGTTGCCAAGTCCATTCAATTGGGAAGAAATAGTCTCTTTAAAATTGCTGCTGGGAGAACTGGCTATTCATATGCAAAACAGTGAAAGATGATCACAATATCACACCATTTTATAAAATGAAGAAGCAGATGCTTAATTTGTATAGAATTTCTCTTTAGGTTGATTGTAATGGTTTGGAAATGCATGGTGGTGACAGTAGCATGTTCTTTTGTGTATAATTAATGGCACTGAATTATATAGGTGAATGTTGTTAAAAGTGGAGACCTCAGGTCATATATGTTATTAGAATAAAAATGAAATGATAATACATAGGACTGTATAGCACAGTGAACCTTATTGTAGATGATGGACTACAGTCATTGGTACAAGAATATTGACAATAGTTAATATTATTATTTTTTTCTTATTTTTAAAGCAGCATTAGATTACATACATGTTACATCAAAAATATGGGGGATTCCCATATACACCAACCCTCCTGCTTCTGCAAATTTCCTCATTAACATCTTTCATTAGTGTGGTACTTTTGTTACAATTGATGAACACATATTAAAGCATTGCTACTAAGTGTAGTCTATAGTTTATGTTATGTTTTACATTTTCCACCACACAATTATGTAGGTTTTGACAAAATGTATAATGGCTTGTGTATGTCATTACAATATCATGCAGAACTATTCCAATGTCTCAAAAATCATAGGATCTGAAAGCCATATGTAAGAAAATTATAAATTTGTCTAAGTCTGATTCATTAGGGGAGATATACTATTTTATTAATCTTTCCTTAATTGAAGCAAAGCTAGCAACTGTTTAAAAAATAGTAAATTACAAAAAAAGTACTCTCATCAATTGTAACAAATATTCTACATCAATACAACATGTTGGTGATGGGGTGGTATTTGGGAATCCTTCATTTTATGTATGATTGTTTTGTAAACCCACAAATCTCTAATGAAAACACTTTTTTTTAAAAAAATTAGAAACTATAAACTATCACTATGAGAAATAAAAGAGTACCTAAATGAAAAAATAGAGAGTACCTAGATGAATAGAGAGATATACCTTTTTCACATCAGAAGTCTTGATGTTATGTCAGTTTACTCAGAATTAATCTATAAGTTAAACTGCTGCACTAATATTTTTTGTAGAAATTGACAAGTTTATTTTAAAATTCCTAAGGAAAGGCAAGAGAACTAGAATAGCTTGTGGTGAGAATTAAATGAGAAAATGCATATGAAGCATTGGGCAAAGTGTCTAGTACATGTATTAAAATAAGATGTTCAATAAATATCATAATTAAAATGTTGCATCTTAATATCCTTACAATTTTGCACATCTCACACTTGAATGAGCATAACACCCAGGATCTTCTTAAAATGTTGATTCTGAATCAGTAGGTATGGGGTGTGGCCTGAGACTGCATTTCTAACAATAAATAATTGAACACACACTTTTAAAAATTTGAAATGAATTCAGGTATTTTATTTTTTTACTTTCTTTTTCAAAGTTGAACATATTTATTTATTTTTAGAATAAAAAGTATTGTTCTAAGAAATAAGTACCAAGCGTATCCATTGTCCCAGATATGTTAAAATGTAGAGAAAACAACCTAAATATCAACTGTCATAAAATTGGGCTCTACTAATTTTAATAATCCATTGCCACTTTCAGGGCAGGTGTCCTGGCAGTGGCATCGAGTTGGCAGGAGTTGCCCATGGAACAGGGGAAAGTCAGTAAAGCAGAGGAAGAAGAAGCCCATTTGGATGGTGGGAAGTCATGGGAATGAGCAGATTCTTCCTGGGGCTGTGTTACTGGAGGAGGCCTGTGGTCAAGTCCCAGGCCAGGCTTTTGTGTTTCTGGGCAGAGTCAGACAGCTGGTGGGTGCCCATGAAGCTGGTGTTGCCTGGCAACCCCTCACTGTGTTATGGAATCCTGAGTGTTTACATTCTGACTAGTTGTGTCAAGGCAGCAGTTGGAGGACACTTGGTGGGATAGTCTGACCATGCTGGTTCCTTTTCTCAGAGCAGACCATATAGTTCTTTGGCCCACAGTGATGTAATCCTGGCTTGGTGGCCTTGGCTCCAGCTTGGGTCAATCTCTGGGTCGAGTGAGGGGCAGCCTGGCTTCCCTCACTGGACAGAAGTTGAACTTTCCAAAGGGTAAGCTGATGGAGGGCATGGAGGATGTAGAAGCAGCATTACCTAACTCTAGGAGAGAGGAAATTGAAACCATTCATTTCATCTTAAGATCAGAGAATGAGTGACTTAAGTATTGTACAGATCTAGAACAGAAGCATGAAGCATCAGAGCTTCAAGTAAAGCAGCAATCCACAGATTACCAAAATCAATTACAGCAGAAAGAGGTAGAGATCAGCCATATTAAAGCAGGGCAGATGGTGCAAGAGGATCAGGTGCAGAAGCTGCAGTCAACTGTTCAGCCAGTACACTCAGGAGGTGACCATGTATCAACAACCACTGCAGCACCTTCATGCAGTTATGGTATGAGTCATCATGTTTCAACTTTCCACAGTGATTTAACATGTATATTGGTGATATTATTTGGTCACAAAAAGAAATAAACAGACTGTCAAATGAAGTTTCAAGACGAGTTTGAAGTTGGCCAATGGAGGCATATTGCGCAGACACAAGGAACAAATAGCTTTGATCAAAGTGAAATCTGCAAACTGCAAAATACTATCAAAGAGCTTAAAGAGAACCTAAGTCAGGACATTGATGACCATCAACATGAAATATCAGGACTCCAGGAGGACTTAGATAAATGTATTCATACCTTAAGGAAAAATGAAATTTTGCAACAAACCATAGAGGAAAAAGACAGAAGTCTTGCATCCATGAAAGAAGAAGACAATTATCTGAGAGAAGAACTGGAACAACTCAGGGAACAGCAGAGCTGAGCTGTACTTGTGGCTGAGCCCAAAACTCTAGATATTGTCATGGAACTGCAATCTGAGGTATCTCAACTGAGGATAATAAAGGAGGATCTTGAAGAGGAAATAAAACATCATCAAAAGACAATTGAAGATCAAAACCAGAGTAAGATACAACTACTTCAGTCTTTACAGGAGCAGAAAAAGGAAATGGATGAGTTTAAATATCAGCATGAGCAAATGAATGCCACACACATCCAGCTCATTTTAAAGAAAGATGAGGAAATCAGGAATTTGCAAAGAAATGATTGAACAAGTCAGCACCCAGATGCATAAAGAAAGACAGGGAATTCAAACAGAGAATTTGGATATTTTTGTGGAAACAAAAGTTCAGAGCCTTAATATAGAATATGGAAGTGAAAGGCATGATTTATCTAAAGGTGAAACTGCAACATTAGTAAAAAGGATAAAAGAATGAGAATTGGAGATTAAACTTCTAAATGAAAAGAACATATCTTTAAAGATTTATTTATTTATCCCCCCCTTGCTGCTTGTGTTTGCTGTGTCCATTCTCTGTGTGTCTTCTCCGTGTCTGCTTATCTTTCCCTTGCTGTGAGGTCCCGCCGCATCAGCCCCTCGCGCTGCGCGGGCCGGCCTGCCCTCACAAGGAGGACTCGGGAAGCGAACCCGGGGCCTCACACATGGTAAACAGGGGCTCTATCGGTTGAGCCACACCCGCTTCCTGTTGTGAGGGCTTGCTGCATCAGCCCACTAGGCTGCGCGGGCCCGGCCTGCCCTTACAAGGACGCCCCGGGAAGCGAACCCGGGGCCTCCCATATGGTAAACGGGGGCTCTATCGACTGAGCCACTCCCGCTTCCCAAGAATATATCTTTAACAAAGCAGATTGATCAGCTGTACAAAGACGAGGTTTCTAAACTAACTCAGATAATCCAGCAGAAAGATTTGGAAATACAAGCTCTTCATGCTAGAATCTCTTCAGCTCCCTATACCCAGGATGTTGTTTACCTTCAACAGCAACTGCAGGCCTATGTCATGGAAAGAGAACAAGTATTAGCTGTCTTGAGTGAGAAGGCGAGGGAAAATAGCCACCTAAAAAGAGAAAATCACAAAATAATGGACATAGTTGCTGCCAAAGAAGCAGCCCTTATTAAGCTGCAAGATGAAAACAAAACATTGTCCACTAGATTTGAAAGTAGTGGCCAGGATATGTTTAGAGAAACTGTGCAGAATTTATCATATATCATTCGAGAAAAAGATATTGAAATAGATGCATTAACTCAGAAATGTCAGTCTTTATTGGCTGTTTTACAGACATCCAACACAGGTAACAAGGTTGCAGGTGTTAACAGTAATCACTTTGAGGAATTACTACAGGAACATGATAAATTAAAGCAACAAGTAAAGAAAATGGACAAGTGGAAACAACAAGTGATGACCAGAGTACAAAATATGCAGCAGGAGTCAGCCCAAGTACTGGAAGAACTTCATCAACACCAGGCCCAGGTTTTGGTTGACAGTGATAAAAACTCTAAATTACAGGAAAATTGTACTGGCATAATCCAAAGTTATGAGAAGAATGAAACTGAACTAAAAAATTTTAGTCAGGAATTAGCACAAGTTGAGCACAGCCTAGGGCAGCTTTGCAACATGAAGGATATTCTTTTAGGAAAAGTTGACATTATTTTACCACAACTCTTGTCTGGACCATCACTTGTTCCACAGTTAGCAGAATCTCTTGGGGCAGTTAAGTCTGATATACCAAGTGAGTCTCCTAAATTGCTTCATCAAGAGTTATAAGAGTTAAGAAGAACAATGCAGGAAAAAGATGCCACAATTAGAACTCTACAGGAAAATAATCACAGATTATCTGATTCCATTGCTGCCACCTCTGAGCTAGAAAGAAGAGAACATGAAGAAAGTGATTCAAAAATTGAGCATATAAAGGAAAACCAAGATGTTGTACAAAAGTTACTTAAGGAAAAAAACAACTTAATTGAAGCTAAAAGTGATGCGTTCCTTTTTTAAAATGAAAATTTCACTAACAAAATGAATGAAAATGAACTTTTGAGGCAGGCAGTGACAAATCTGAAGGAGAGAATATTAATTTTAGAAATGGACATTTGTAAACTAAAAGAGGAAAATGAAAAACTAGTAGAAACAGCCAGGGTAAAGGAAACAGAATATCAAGCATTACAAGAGACTAACATGACGTTTTCTGTGATGCTGCAAGAAAGGGACTTTGAATGCCAGGCAATGAAGGAGAAGGCTCTTGCTTTTGAGCAACTATTGAAAGAAAAAGAACAGGCAAGCCTGGGGAGATAGATCAGCTTTTAAATGCAGTTATGTCCATGCAGAAGAAGACAGCTGTGTCTCAACAGGAGAGAGACAAGTCATGTTGGCCCTGAAACACAAATAAATGGAAAACAGTACCCTACAGAATAAGGTGCAACATTTAAGTGACAAAGAATTACTCTTAAACCAGGAAATAGAGAGATTGTGTAATCATCTTTTAGAATCAGAAAGACTCATACTCACAAAGCTTTGGTTGCACAAGATAGGGAGACTCACTTAAGAAAGAAAGTCGCAGCATTGGAAAAGAAGCTACTTTCATCCTTTATTGCACTGAAGAAAGCAAGTCATCAAGCCAATTTGCAGGTAGCATCATTGCAGGTCCAATTGAATGCAGTCTCCATGCAGAGGGATGAAACCACACATCAGCTTTCCATCTCACAAGAACAAGTAAAGCAGTATGCTCTATCACTAGCCAACCTGCAGAGGGTACTAGAGCATTTCCAACAAGAGAAAAAAGCTATGTATTCTGCTGAATTAGAAAAGCAAACTTAGCTCATAGGTGAATGAAAGACAAAGGCAGAAAATCTGGAAGGAAAACTTGCATCATTACAGGAACATTTGGATGAAGCAAATGCTGCACTGGACTCAGCATTAGGACTTACAGAACTGTTAGATTAGAAGGAAGAACAAATTGAAAAACTTAAAAAACAAAATGAGCTCCAACAAGAAATGCTGGATGAGGTACAAAAGAAATTGATGAATTAGATGAACAGCACAGAAGGAAAAGTGGACAAAGTCCTAATGAGAAACCTCTTCATTAGATATTTTTACACACCAAAAAACAAGCATCATGAGGTGTTAAGATTAATGGGAAGCAGCCTGGGTATCAAAAAGGAGGAAATGGAAGAGTTGTTCACTGAAGGTCAGGGAGGAGTTACTAGGTGGATGAGTGGGTGGCTTGGAGAAGGATCAAAAAGTGTTCCCACCACACCTCTGAAACTGAATCAACAGCCTGTGCTTTAAAAGGTCTTTTCCAGAACATTTTGTTAAATTTCTAGAAACAGAATCTCATCCATCTGTCCCACCACCAAAGCTTTCTGTTCATATGAAACTTCGAGATTCACCAGGAAGGACAAAACTAGCCACAAAAGTACCACCACGTTTCAAAGATACAGCAGGGTCCAGAGCCAGTAGGAGAGCAGACGGGAATCCATTCTTAGCTTCCTGCTCTGCAGCTGTGCCTCTTATCAACTTTGCTGGACTTGGAACTGGTGAGCCTGGGAATCTTCTTTTGAAACCCATTTCAGACATGTTGCCCACATTTACACATTTGCCGTGTTACCTGACAAGAGCGCTGGAGTTGTATTGGCTTTTTAAAGCAACAGGTGATTCTCAAGGCAGAAAAAACACAGCACTTTGAAACCAGCAAACCAACCTGGAACATTATAGGTATATATTTTGTCACAACGTAGCCTTTTGGAACAAGTCATGTGTTTGTAGTTATAATTTCCCTATTTTTAATTAAAAAATCCTTAACAATTTTAAAAATTGCAGATGTCATAGAAAAAGTGTTTGCTACATAATCTGCATTTTCCTTCTCTGATTTGAACCCATTTAAACTAAAAATGTTTATCTTATATCATAATTTACAAAAAGAAAAATAAATGCAAATAGCAATATATCAGGTCTTTATTTCCTTTTCTGATTTTATAAGACACAAGCAAGCCCTATGCCTAGTTGCCCACAGCTGAGCTTCAGGAGTCAGTAGATTTTGGAGGGGAAGACAGGGATCTGTGCAGAGATAGGCAGCCATCTTCACCATGTGGAAGGACCTGAGGCTCCACAATAGCTGACATTGGTGAGAAAGCATCTCTGCTGGTGCACTGAATTGGACATTTCAGAGCCTCAGAACTGTAAGTGTTTATGCCAAATAAATCTCTATTATGATTTATTTGGTTTAACTAAATGTGTCAGGAAGAATTCCTGAGTATTCTATGCACTGGGCCTGGCACCCACTGCAAGACAAAGGTGATGACATCCAAGCTACAGGTCAGGGAGGATGGATGGGGAGAGTGTGATGGTAAGGAGGGGATACTTGCAGGGTCCAGTGTTTCCTTTCCTGGGAACACTCCACATCACCTCTTTCACTCTGATCTATATTCAGTAACTTGAAGAAAGCCCATGCAAGAGGCTGTAAGAATCTGCTTCTGAAACTGCTCCTTCCAGAATTAGCACTGGGATCCCCAAACCCATGTTCCTTCCTCTCTTTCCTGACTCCAAACTTCTATTCTCCTCTCCCACTGGGCCCCATCCCAGTGACTCCATGGCCACTGCCACCAACCTCTCCATCAACACACCTTCTACTTTGGCACCAGGGAGACATGACTGTCTTGTTGTTATCATATCCCTTGTTTGCTCATCAGTACCTCCATAGCCCTCAATCCCCTTCCCCCATCCCATGTCCCACCCCCTTGAAGTCCACCCAGGGTCATCTTGCCCATTTCCTCATATCCAGAAAATCCTTTCCCAAAGCCCATAGCTAACACACTAGAACTTGCTTTATAAATTGGCTTTATGGCTCAAGCTGTTCCTCTGTGTCCTCCTCATCTGCTTGTGGGAAACCTATGCCTGATTCAGGAGATCCAGCTCACCTAACTTTATAGCCTCTAAGCACTTCATGTTTTATACAGTGATACTCACATGCAAAAGGATGGGATTGACATATTTAAACTACTCCATTCCTTCCCTTCACTACACCAAATAGGTTTCTGTCATTTATTATGAGTATTTTTATTGTTTAAGTATTAATTCTAAGTGGTGACAACAATAAAATAAATTGTTTTACCAAGTAGTAATATCACTGATCTTCAATGACCAATTAATCTGAATGTTTTGGAATTTCTGGTTGGTACTGATCTATTGCTCTTCTGACCACATTTTACATGCATACACAGAGAGATGTAGAGTTAGAGAATGAGTTCCAGGGTCCAGTGTCTGTGCATGTGCAGGTATGCAGACCAAGTGAGTTCCTCTCTCTTGGCAAAGTGCTGAAATCACAAACTGCAGCACAAAGTGCCGCATCAAAAGTCATATGTACTCCATGGGATGGTGAAAAGCTGAGTGCCCTTCCCAAGAAAATCTCATGAACCTGATGCCCTATAACAGAAACACCTGAAATCTGAGGACTCAGTAGTGATAAGGAGAGAAGGAAAAGGCAATGAGGGAGGAACCATGAAATAAGAACCAGGTCTGCCCTTCAGGGAGCCCAGGTGGGGGCTGGGCTGAGTGGGATCAGGACCGACAAGCATAAGCTCTTCCCAGGAGCAGGACAGGGGAGGTAGGGAAGGGCCTTTCTGCCTGGGCCCTGGGCTTCTTCTCTCATCTTTCCTCCCCAGCTTCAAGTTTCTGGCTCCTTTCTCGACTCTGAAAATCACATTATATTTTTAGAGAAAATGCCCATCAGACGTGGGCAGAGCCTAGATTGTCACTGAAGAAGAGGGAAGAGGCCATGACTTTCCCTTTTGCCATTGTTCTCTGCCCTGGGAGCCCCAGCAGGGCCCCCAATGCCTTTCCTCATCTGACTCAGAAAAGACCTGAGGGAGATGACTTAACACAGAGTTTATTGGGATTCAGGAGGGAATGAAGAGAAGTTATACAAGTTAAAATAGTGAGGTGATGAATACTTTCTAATATTGACTCTGACAGTGATGTATATCAGTGAATAAAATGAATACCTTTGAATTTTACACTTGAAATGTTTGATCTTTAAGTATAACTCAACAAAACTAGTTAGAAAGGGAGACCAAATGTTGCCTGAGGAAAAGGGAAGGGGTTGGAGGCATGACTTATAGAGATAGAAGAGAAAAATTTAGGACATTCACTATCCAGTTTGTAGTAATGGTTATACACTACATTACTGTGTTTTTTTAATTTAAAAAAATTTTTTTAATTTTTTATTGTGGGTAAAAATCAAAATTTTCACAATACATACCAATATTTGTAAAATGATATATAAATATATATGCATATATGTGAATTTGCATACATAAACATCATTTAAAAAATATATATATATATTTTAAAAGGCGCTTAGATTACCCAAATATTACACAGAAATTACAGGGATTCCCATGTTCCCCACCTCCCACACCAACCACAACATCCCACACAAACATCCTTCATCAGTGTGGCACATCACCCGCAATGGATATACACATCCTGGGGCCTTGCCACCAAGTATAGACCACAGTTCACATCGTAGACCACACTCTCTCCCACACAGATCTGCATGGTATATGCTGATGTAAAATGGCCTACATCTGTCGCCACAACGCCACTCAAGACAATCCCCAAGTCCCAAAAAAGCCCCTGTATTTCAACTGCCCTTCCCCTCCCTGCCCCAAAAGTATCCAGTGGCCACCGGCTCCACCTCACTGTTATAATTTCTTCCATTGCTTGAATCACAATATGTCTACAACAGAATACGATTAAGTCCATTCTAGTCCATAGCTCTTCCCCCAATCCTGAGGGGACTGGGATGGTGATGTCCACTCCACCTCCAAGTGAGAGAGGGCTTATATCCCATGGATACAGTGATTGGGATTATCCTGCCTGCAGCTGTAGACCCTCTCCATTCCCTGGGATGGCCGTTGCCCATCGTCATCTCCTCGCCTGGTGACTTGGATGAGTCCATTGAGCTGTAGGGTAGGGGTTGCAGCTCCACCGAGATTTCAGGCATAGCTGGCACACGGGCAGGCCAGACACTCCAGTCTCTGGAAGTACACCTACAAACTCCAGCATCACATACAGGTTTGAATAGAAGGGACTGATGGACCATGTGCAGGGAGGACTTATTTGAGTTTAACTCTGTCACTCTCTACTGTGTTTTTTATTTCAATACATTATTCACTAGTAGAGGAATAGATTTTAAATAATTTTATACTCTAGCTTAGTTCTGACAAAGGGAGGGGTTGATTAGAACTTCCACTTCTGGTTTTCTCATGATTACTTCCAACATCCTGGAGTTAGCTTGAGTCATGTACCTGAAGTTTCTATGTGGCACTGACTCTGGTCAAGGTGTGGACATTTTTCCCCCAAAATTTCTGAAAATTATGGCTATGAGGTTTATTGGTCAATCATTTTCTGTTATCTGATGATGTTTTACCCAAAATTTTCTTTGCATTCTCCATATTTTCCCTATTTATTACCTCTTAAGTACAGTTTTTCTCTTTTTCATGCAAAGTATTTGTTGTAGGGTTCCTTTGATTCCCACTATCCTATGGACTATGACACTACATTTTAAGCACCTAAATTTGATACTGTGCCCCTGGGAAGGAGTGTGTTTTATCCAACACTCCAACTTCCAGAACAAAACATGTTGCACTCTGCTGTTGTACAAACCAAAGTTATTTTGATTGCTGAGTAGGAGTCTCTTCCAACTCATCAGTGATTTAAGGGGCATCCATGAATGGCAAAAGAAAGTCATAAACTATATGGTAAGGGGCCCGTCACTCAGCTGTAGTTTTTTTCTCCTTGGATTAAGAATTTTATAATCACTAATCAAAATGGTCTTGAGAGATACATGTCTAGGAAAAGCTTGTAAATTCCAGATGGATCTGCAATGCTTGCTTATGGGGTCCTGGACTTGACCAGTTTCCCATCTACTTTTCTAATGGTGGCAAGCAAGCAAAAGACCTGTTCAAACAGGGTACAGCATAATATGATCCTCATACAGTTTTCTCTAACTGCAGGTGGCACAAGGAACAAGTGAAAATGGTACATTAGAATTAGTGATGCAGAAAAATCTGGATGATAGGAAAAAAGAGGGTATCCTTATTAAGTTTGTCTATAAAGCCACCATGGTTCCAGCTCTTGGTAGGAATAAGGATTGGGGTGTGGTTAGAGAAAGTGATTTTCCGGGGAAAGGACTTTGGGCACATGCTACAGTCCTGAAAGCAGCTGTGTTCCCTTTAGGGGCCATAGATTTGTGTGTATGGGGATTAGGGGGTATGTATGTGTGAGTCTATGTGGTGTGACTGTGAATGTGGTGGAGGGAGAGGGGAGTTACTGTGTGTGTTTCCCCAAGAGATGTTCCCAACATAACACTGGCCAATTGCCATTGTGAACTTTCTCATTCCTGGGATTATGTTTACTCTTCCCATCCTTTACATGGAGATTCTGAGGTTCACAGATAAGTGACCCAGGATTTCAAGTCCCTAAGGAGAAGAGCCAAAATGTGAACTGAAGCATGTGGCCCCTGTGCTGATACACTGAACTTCTCAGGTTCACTTATCACACAGTCATGTGTCATCAGTGACCATGCAAGAGATGCCCACCATCCATGTGTGTGACAGGGTGTGCCCAGCTTACAGGACTCCTAAACAGTTCTCTTCTATATTAGGCAGCCTCAGGGGTCCCATAACCCAAGTTAACAATAGGTATTTTATCAGATATTTAGACATATTTATCAGTATGAGAAGCACCAGATATTTAGGCATAGGTATTAGCATGAAAAGCACATAGAATTCCCCACATGTTTCTGGCAAGCTCACAGAGTCTGAGAGTTGTGAACCAGCAGGAGGACAAGCTGGTCAACCTCTGCCAAGACTCAGTCACTGTCCAGCACATGGTCCAAGCAGACAAGAATCAGGGAGATATTTTGATCTATTTGATATGTTCATCACCTCAAGACCTACAAATGATCAAATCTCTGAGCTACACACTCAAGGGGGAGTAACCAATAAGAACTCAAAGTCCTAACTAGTCATTAGCTTAGTATTCATACCTTCTTACAACTCTCTTCTGGAGCTTAGAGCCTCCTTCATAATGAGCTGTCCAACTGTGGGAGGGTTAGTGTGAACATGGAGAGTCACATCACTCAGTGAATACACTAACCTAGTAATAAAAAAGGACAGTGAAAGGAGAAATATTACAAGGTCAACATTCACTATTTTTAATATGGTAAGGTGTCTGTGTAATCAAAACCTCTATAACTATTATTGTTATGAAAAAAGATTAGTGACTCAGTACAATAAACTATTTTGCCTAGAATTAATTCCAGTCAACCAATAAAAGGATACTTATAATTTAGACAAAAAATACAACATAGTAGCACTTTGAATCTGGGGAGTTTGAAATGATATTAGAAAGTTCAGTAAGCACTCAATATTAGCCTAGCTTCAAAACAGGCAGAAGGAGTGATGGGATTCTGCCAGTAAAGCACAGCTTGTATTTTAGTACCATTTGTAGACTGAATATTTCATTTTTCATTAGGATGCCTTTAGCTACACAGCCAAAGAACCTTATTTCTCATTTGTTTCCTTTTCTTCTCATTTACCGTCCTTCTTCTAAAAAGGATGATGGCTCACCCACAGATCATTCCAGGCTTATTATACCTCTGCCTCCATATTTTCTTGCCCCTTCCCAAGTCCTGTGCAACTCCCCAAATAACACATGAGTAACATCCCAATGCACTGACAGTTACTCTGTGTCCTCCTAGCTCCACTTGAGGGCCTGCTGGAGAAACCTCCTAGTGACAGGGCATATGCTGAGGCCCCATCTAATTCCAAGGTAAAATCACCTTACTTTTGAGATGTAATGGTCCCTTTGTTTGTTTGTTTGTTTGTTTTCCCTAATGGTGTTCAGATCTAAAAATCTCACTGTATAATTACAGAAGATATGCATGATTTCCTTGGTCAGGGGAATGTTGATTGGGAGCCTATTACTTACTGATCCCTGATTGAAGAGGGCAGCAGGGAGTATGGGCCTTTTCCTTAGCAACAGGTTTTGCTCTTAGGATGAAGGATTTTTAATTCTCAAACAAAACAGATGCATCATTCAGGAAAGCATGTGCCTTCCCCCACTTGTCTGCTGCAATTAGTTAAAGGACCTCTGACCCATCCACTGCTTCCCTTCTGCTTTTCTAAAGGTATCAAGAGAGCAAAAGCCCTGTGCAAACACTACACAGTATAATCCATTTCTCAGAGTGTTTTCTTTTCTCTAATTGTAGGTAAACTCAGGAGCAAGTGAAAAGGGTATGTATTTGGAATCATTCACTTTTTGAGGAAAAAATCTAGATTAAAAAAACCAGGTCTTTCATGCTTGCCTTAAGCTAGAGAGGACCCTGATCCCAGCTTCCAGGTGGGAATGAGGAATGGGGAGGTGATTATGTTCTAGGTAAAGAAAAATGGTCATGTCCTACAGTCCTTGTAAACAGCTGTGTTCCCTTTAGGTGGTGAGGGCCTGTGTGTATGGGGGTGGGAGGTGTCTATGTGTGAGTCTCTGTGGTGTGATTGTGAAGATGGGAACAGGGGTGAGTGTGTTTGCCCAGAATTTGCTTCCATTTGACAGAAGTTTGTTGTCTAGTTGCCTCTCAACACCGTCCAAGGCCTGGCAGGGTTTCTGGAGGACATGTGTGAAGGAGCTGCTGGATTGCTTCACACACTGGCTCACACAATCCCACTGACCTGTCTTCCTAGAAAGGAGCAGACCCAGAATAGAGCCTCAGGGCTGCAGGGCCAGGGTGACACTGTTCCTCTTAGAACCCACCGCTCCAGACATTTAGCTCTGCCCTATGCCCACACTGCAGTCATGCTCCTCCCTGTTATCTTCCCTCAGTCCTGTGTAGAATCTGTTCCCTTCCAATCTTCCCAAGTCTTGATGAAGCCCTGGAAGGTTCCACTGACATAAGTGGTCACACCTCCTCTACAACACTGACTTGCAGACTAAGGGAATGTGTACAATTTCCTTTATGTCTAATCTCACATACATCCTAATGGGCTAGGAAACCTAAGGGTTGTTGTGAGGATGAAAATCTCTCCCATGTACCTAAGGTCATACCAGACCAAGGACAGTGACTGGAATTGTGAGCTTTGGGGTGGCCCTCTTCCACAGGACCTGATTTAACTCTAGACTCTGAGATGTGTCCCCTGGGTAGCATGGAGGGGTTCACTGCACAATCAATTAATTGGAGAGAACTCTTGATTGTTCCTCTAATGTTCTCATATTGGAGAACAAAGTGATTGGTAGAGGACGAAAAGGAGAAAGGAAAGAGGCAATAATTAGGAGGGAAAAAGAGGTAAGGTGGTAGTGAGGGAGGGAAGAGGTAAGAAAGGCAAGATCATGTACAGAAAGGTATGAGGACACAGATGTTTCTCTCTGGACACAGTTATGGTATTTGCGAGCTGGAAAGGGGACCCTGGAGATCCTAGACCCACTCCCTCATGGCAGAGGTAAAGCAATCAAGGCCCTGGAGAGGAGTGTAGACATGAGGACAGAATTGTGTCCTGGGATCAGGTCACACCCTAACGTTAACAATAGGCATTCAAATTCTCTGCTCAACACTAACTTTTTCCATTCCTTTGCAAGGCCACCCCAACAGATACTGTGATTGTCCATTCAGAAGCATTCTTTCCTTATTTGAAAGTCTGATACAGACAACAACAATATGCATGTAATTTATTTCCTCTTTCTGTCTCTTTTAAATATCTGTTTCTTATTCATAAGTGTCTCTTTGTATTTCTTCGCTACTCCATCTTTCCCTCTTTATGTGATTGTTATCTTGAAGGAATTGATCTCATCCAGGAAGTTGAGGTCTTGGGAAAATCATTTATAAAACAATTTCTCCACCTTCCTCCCCTACTTTTCTAGCATTGCTCTGAATTCCAAACCTTCTATGCACCATGAATCAAGTGCTATAACACTGAATGGCCCAGGCAGGGAGCTGGGCTGGGAATCAGGTACCTTGGGCCACACCTTGCAGAGGAGATGACTGTGAGGTTGGTTCTGGACTGGGCTCTCCACTCACAGGTGTGCTGCCACGCATGATGGCTGTGGACATTCAAGTGTGTTCTCTTTCCTACAGCTCTCAAAAATGTCTGAGGAAGAGGAATCTCTTTTCATAAGTTTACCTTTCTCAGAATATACAGAAGGCATCCAAGATGCGAAAAGAGAGGAAGAAGAGGAAGAGGAAATTATCAGTATGGAGTGGGTAGGATGAGAAGGATAAGGGAAACAAGCTCACAGGCTCTCTGTGCTTCCTAACTTTCTTTTTGGCAATTCAGGAAAATCAACATTACTGAAGAGCTCACTGGGATGGCCACTAGTGAGTGTGAACATGGAGGCAGAGACAAGAACTGGATGGTCCAAATAAGTGCAGGCAAGTGAAGGATGTCCTGATACCCATTCCCCAGGGACCAGAATCCCATTCCATGTAAGCCAGGTTGCTCCACCATGCCTTCCAATGGCTTCTTAATTGGAAGGAGGGTTACAGTGCTTTAAGGCTGCATGTGCATTCACAATGCATTCTGGTGAAGTGCATGCTTGGAATTGTTCAACATCTCAGTCCTGCAGGACTGAACCTTGCCCTCCCCATCATCTTAAGGTCAACAGGGAGTTTCATCTGTTAAGTAATGAGAAGGGTGAAGAGTATGGGGTGGCCTTGACTGCCTCATATTAAGGTCTCCTGGTGAAAGGTTAAGTTAAGACTCTTAGCTTGCTGGGCTGCTCTAACAAATACCACTGACTCATTATCTTAAACAACAGGAATTTATTGTCTCACAGTGTGGGAGGCTAAATGTCCAAAATCAATGTGTTGGTGGGATCACTTTCTCTGAAATCAGAAACATTCTGGTGGCAGTTTGCCAGCAATCCATAGCTCAAACCCTGCCTCTGTCACCGGGCCTTCTGTTGTCTTCTCTCTACTCCTGAGTGTAACCCAATTTCCTCTGCTTATAAGGACTTCAGTCATATTAGTTTAAGGTCCACCCTGATTCAGGGTGGACTCACCTTCACAAACAGGATCTTTAAACATCACATTTATAAATGAGTTCCCAACCAAAGAACAGGAGATTAGGACTTGACATGTCATTGTGGAAGCCATGATTCAATCCATAATAAGGACAGAGACACTCTGGGGTGCCCTCCCAAGCAAGTAGGGTAGCTCTCCTGGACCAGCTGCCTATCTCAGTGGGTACTTAGGAGGCCTGACTAGGAGCTGCCCAAGCTCTGGGTACCCCCTGTCCCTGCTGAGCCTTGTTCAGTATAGAGGTCACCTCATGGCACCTTTCCCCAAACTGAGGTTCTATAGAATCCTATTATGTATGTAAAATCTAAATAAAAACAAAGCCTGATGGAAACTGTAATGTAGTGATCACTTGAGATGAGCAAAAGGGTTAGGATTGCAAGTTACTCATGTTCTTTTTCACATCTAATTTTAAAATTAATTAAAATCAATATAACTGGTTTTATATTTTTAGAAGGAGTACCTTTTGTAATCTTTTTATGTTGGAATATATTAAAGTAAGAACATTTATGTTTTTATTATCAAGTTTAATTATTTTTTTAAATTTAAAGACACAGGCAAAGTTGGTAGTGGTTTTAGAAAGAAAAATGATTATTAGAGAGAAAAAAGGAAGAGCACCAGGAAGCTGTCCATTTTTACATTGCAGACGTCATGACTGGGCAGGGTTGAGGGTAAGGGTGGAACATACAGAGTCATTACTTCAACCTCTATTCCTTCACAACTGCTCATCACGCATCCCCAATTTGTGGTATTCTGCCTCTCATCCCAGAATCCTAGACCCCTCCCCTTTCCTCTACATCAGAGTCACTCACTCTACAGGGGAAATTGACAGGAAGGCTGCCCAGCCAAGCAATACACATAGACACTCTATGCAAAAAGAAAACACCCTCAGCAGAGAGCAGCAAATGGGGCTCAATGCCTGTGGGTCTGACTCTTGACGATGTCAGGGGCCCAAAGTTGCCTTTCCAGGGTCTAAGGTGCCTTCTGGGTCTTGTAACCCACACCAGAGAGCTTCTTCCTCCATCCACCCCTACGCCTCTCCAGTGATTCCAGAACTTATGCTTGTGTTGCAGATCCTACCACTGACCACTTTGCCAAAGATGGCAAACTGGAGGCCTCACCCTGAACCTCAAAGGAACTGGGGATTGTTTGATGTTTGCAGGGTTTGTTTATTTTTTCCCATTTTAACCTTTTTTAAAAATGATACTTAGATTATACAAATGTCATATAAAAATATAGGAGATTCCCATATTTCCCGCTCCCCACACCTCCCACCTTTTCCCACATTAACAACATCCTTCATTAGAGAAGTACATTCATTTCAATTGATGAACACATTTTGGAGCACTGCCACTAAGCATGGATTATAGTTTACATTGTAGTCTACACTCTCTCCCACACAATTCTGTAGGTTATGGCAAGATATATAATGGTCTGTTATCTGTTGCTGCAATGTCATTCAGGGCAATTCCTAAGTCCCAAAAATGCCCCCATATTAAACCTGTTTTCCCCTCTCCCTGCCCTCAGAACCTCCAGTGGCCACTTCCCCCACATCAATGATATAATTTGTTTGGAGGTTGAAAAAAGTCACAACCCTAAAGTAACGGAGATGCCTCATGCTCATCCTCTAATATACCATTCCTTAATCAATCAAAATAATGACAGTTTAGTGTTTTCATTATATAAACTTAATCATTTATAAAGTAGGTTTTATATTTAACATTGGATTGTATTAGAGTAAACAATATTTAACAAACAGTAGTTGTTTTTCTTAATATTTTTCAATAAAAGAAACATATATATAGAAAAGCACTATAAACAAAGTTAGAGCTTAATGAATGATTTCAAGGCTGCCTCCTTGAGGCTACCACCAAGATCACTCCCTCTCATTTCCTATTAGTGGAACAAATGATTGCAAATTTAGTATTTAGCATAAGTCCTTGTGCCAATGTCGTCTTAGACATTTTGTTTATTGACACCTGTTCATTCATCTGGAAGGGATAATGGGAACATATTAAACAAGGTTTAACAGGATAACTTGGATTTCAATGCCTGCTTTACATACAGGTCAGTTTTACTGAGTATAAAGGTCATCACTCACAGTTTCTTTACACAAATATCATATTAATCCATTTACTTCTGGCACAAAGTAGCATCCTTAAAAACACTGATAATGGGAAACAGATGTGGCTCAAGTGGTTGGGCATCCATCTACCACATGGGAGGACCTGGTTCAATCCCCAGGATCTCCTGTTAAAAAAAAAAAGGCAAGTGTGTGAACTAGGCCTGTGCAGTGAGCCCAGGCCCATGTGGATGTATGGTGAGCTACACAGCAAGATGATGACCCAACAAAAGAAAGATGCAGGGTAAAGACAAGGTGAGAGAGCCAGAAACCAGGCACTGAGGTGGTGCAAGTGACAGGGTGCCTCTCTTAGGATCAAATTCTGGTGAAGCCTGGATGAGAAAAACTTGAAGAGAAGGCAAGAAACAGACACAGAAGATCACCCAGTGAATGGACACAGACAGCAAGCAGTGGGGGTGGGGGTGGGGGGTGGGGGTGGGAACTCATAGAATCATACACCAAAAGAAAAAATAAAGTCAATTAAAAAACAAACAAACAACTGATGAGATTTGAATGTTCTTTCCATTAGACCACTTGCTTTATTTTGAGGCACAAAGGATTTTTCTTTCTTTAAACCCCAGTAATTTTACTAAAATATGCCTTGCCATTAGTCATTCTGAGTCAGTGCTCAGAGTGTACTTTAAATGTGCAGTAAAACCATTTTTTATTTCAAGAAAAAACTGAATTATAATTTTTATTTTTTTTTCACATCTCTGCTTTGGGTTTCTCTTTCAGGCTCTCCAGTGACTCATATATTGGATGTTCTAGACCTATTTTCAACTGGTGGCACTTCTTCACAATCTTTTACAATCTCTCTCTAATACCTTTAATATTGTGCTCTTGATAATTTTCTGTTTCCTGAAAGCATTATCTTGTCATTGTGTTTCATTTAGTTAACAACCATTTATGAAGTGATTTTTCCTTTTTTTAAATATTCTTTCCTGAGCTTTGTCCCTCTTTTTATTTTCCCCTTCTCACTCATTTTTTACAGTTTCTTATCTGGTTTATGAAAACCTTCCATATATACTTTCATTTACATTATTTTTGAAAAAGTACATTGCAGTATATAAAACATATCAAGGTAAAGAGCTTTCATTTATTTGCAACTCATTACTCTTACATAGAACTAGGCATGAATATTTTTTCTACTGTTCATTATATATGAATTTTTTTCTTGAAATTGTAGACATTAGTATGATTCAAGATAGCTTTCCCAACCTCACAAACCTGTCTCTCTCCTGTTTTTCTGACTCACCCAAGTCACCTGGTGAGGAGATGATGATGGACAACGGCCATCCCAGGGAATGGAGAGAACCTGCATCCGCAGGCAGGATAATCCCATCCACTGTATCCATGGGATATAAGCCCTCTCTCACTTGGAGGTGGAGTGGACATCATCATCCCAAACTCCTCAGGATTGGGGGAAGAGCTATGGACTAGAGTGGACTTAATGGTATTCTGTTGTAAACATAATATGATTCAAGCAATGGAAGAAATTACAACAGTGAGGTGGAGCCAGTGGCCACTGGATGCTTTTGGGACAGGGAAGGGAAAAGCAGTTGTTATACAGGTGCTTTTTCAGGACTTGGGAATTATCCTGAGTGACATTACAATGACAGATATAGCCCATTTTACATCAGCATATACCATGCAGATCTGTGTGGGAGAGAGTGTGGTCTACAATGTGAACTATGGTCCATGCTTAGTGGCAAAGCCCCAGGATGTGTATATTCATTGCAGGTGATGTGCCACACTAATGAAAGATGTTTATGTGGAATGTTATGGGAGGTGTGGAAGGTAGGGAACATGGAAATCTCTGTAATTTTTGTGTAACATTTATGTAATCTAAGCATCTTTAAAAAAAAAAGCAAAAAAAAAAAAAAAGAGTCATTCCTTTATCTTATAGCCATATTCATTAACTACTTACAAAATGAATTAAGTTTACCAAGATTTTTAATGTGTTCAATGCCCTTCTGCATATGATCTAGAATACAAGAAATATTATCATATTTATCAGGTATATAGGTAGAGTACTTAATACTAATCAATGCATAAGTTTCTCTTTAAGCTGCAGTTAATAGACATAAGCTCCAGGTCTGCAATACCATACATGTTATCTCTCCATGGGAGAAGGCCATAATGCCAATTGTGTTTGTTCATGTTCTACTCACAGTACTCTAGTAATTGTTGCTCCATTTGGTATGTCCTTCCCACAGCCGGCATGCTGTAGCACAGTTGATCCTAGAGAGAGACTAGGAAGGTAAGGCTCCAGTGTTTTACCCCATGATGCATAGCACCCCTTAGCACTATGAAACAGAGCCAGTCTGGAGGCAATGTCCATTGTGCATCTGGCCATATCAAGCCCTCACCAGCTGCTGCAGGAGTCTGAAACTGCAACATACTTTCCATCCACTTCAGGAGCATAACCAGAGATGTGGTAGATACCTTTATTTTTAGAGGTCAGTGACCAACTTAGCCAATAACTCAAATGGAGAGGCAACATGCAGGGTATTTCAGCTAGGTGTGAATGCACAAGGGAGTTTAAAAAGACTTCAATATTGTCAATCTTTACATACTTTCTAAACACTTCCAATGCAGCATAAAACATTTTAAATGATATTACTTTTGCCATGATTATGTAAGTTAACAGGAATTTTACTTCCGCAGTACAGGAGAAACTAATTTCTCCATTATTTTATGAAAACTGAAGGTTCCCAATGCAATCAAGATTATCTATCCTTATCACCACTGTAATATGCAGATTGAGGTGGCTCCCGACAGGTTTCCATGCTATGGAGTTACTTTTTGCTATTAATATTTTTGCTATTAATATTAATATCAATTTGCATTTCTAATTATTAATGGCTTCCAGGAATTAGTCATTTAAATGTTTCAGTTTAGAAGATGCTTTTAAAAACTCCTTATAATTAACCATAACCAAAAAGAATGGATACTTTACCTTGAAATAAGTTTACTAAATTACAATTAGAATCAGTGAAGTTTATTTGATTCATTGACAAGAGGGTAGAACTACATTTCCTTCTTTTAATTAATTAATTAATTAAATTAATTAATTTAAATTAATTAAATTAATTTAATTTTATTAAATTAAAGATTTAATAAATATAATGTTTATTTAATTAGTATTCTAAAAAAGTATGAGGTTACATCTAAGCTAAATAAAATTTAAACAATTATACTTTATGTAAGGAATATTCTTTTTCTTTCCTTTACAGGAGGTTCAAAAGCTCTTTTCTTTAATAAAATTCTAAAACCATGAATAATCTTAAAAGCATTCTGACTGCTAGGTTCTGTAATATATTACAATTTTTTAATTTCTTTTAATTATGATTTAGAAAAGTTCTTTAAATAGCTTTCAAGGACTTTTCCTTTACTTATTGAATTTGGTAATAGGATTATTAACCAGTTTTAAGGTTATTAAAAGATTTATATTGGGGAACTACAGGATAATCTGATTCTTAATTCCTCAGCCAAGAAGATAGTTTTAATCTGCCACACCTAGCCCCTCCCTCAGAGTTCTTGCAAAGAGAAGGCCCTGGGGGCTGGGTAGGTTAAAGGGCACAGGAAAATCCTGCCCTTTCCCAATCCCTTCTACCTCCAGATTTCTATATAACCTTTCCATCCTGCTTAGCTTAATTTGGGCTCCAGGAATATTCATTCACATGTATAAACATATTTAATTTTTAACAATCCGAATAGAGATCTTTGAGAATTTTAATTTGTTAATTTGATATTAACATCCTGATGTATGATATACACAGCAAAGAGACAGACACAAATAGAGTTAGACACAAACATACAACTCATTTGTGGCATCTCTCTTTAACAAAAGGCAATAGCTGCATCATGCAAGGCTGTTTCATGCCCTTGACCTCCCCAGCTCTGTATACATAATTGGCCCCAGAATCTTCCATAAAGATTGGATGAATTTATGAATGACAGAGAATGACATGGCAGATAAGCATTGGGCAAGAGCTGGGCTTCTAGTCTGGCTCTGCCTCAGTTTCATGGGCAACTGTGAGCAGATTCTTCACATCTGGGCTTAAACAGAGCTCAATGGTAAAACCCTTGATCTAAATCAATTTATGGGATAATGAAAATTAAGAAAATTAAGCTAAGCTCTTATTCTGTACTTTCTAAATGGGTGGGCAGAAGGCCTTGATTGCCCAAGCAAATGAAGTACCAGAAACAAGGACATCAAATTCTTGGCTTTTCTGAGGAAGGAGAGACTATATTAGAGACCTGATCTGAGCAGGGGAGTAGAACCAAGGAAACAGGTTGAGGGCAGGCATGGGAATGATGGGTGAGGTCCCTACTGCCCATCACTCACTCTGTCATAGCAAATCAATGTAATATAATGAATCCCTTTCCATGACAGACACTTGGTCCCAAGGAGCATCCCACTTGGCGAGAGGACAGGGTTGTGGGGTACCATCTATATCATCATAAGAGCCATGGACAAAGGGCTGAGAATGGGGGAAGCAACAACCTCCTATAACTTCTAAAGGCCCTGTTTGTCTAGTTTGGCCCTGTCCATTTCCCAGTGAGGTGTCAGTGTTCATGCTGAGCTTCTGCTGGAAATTATCTCTCATCCATGGCATTATGGGAATCTGCATGTCCAGATTGATGGGTTGCACACATCAAGTACCTCCAAAAGAGCCGAATAAGCAGCCAGTATCTTACTTAAATGGAGTCTAGGTGTAACAGACAAGGTGGGCCTCTTAGTCGAAGGATCCAAAGAGGTATATTCATAATACTGAAGATTCTAAAATCCATTCATTGTGGGACATGGGGCATGGTTGTGAAACAGACTCTTGGGCCAATACTAAATTGCATTGTTGAGGATCTCCCCAGGGGAAAGTAGGAAATATATGTGTGATTTTTGTATATGAGAGTGAGAGTGTGCATAGGAACGAGGACCCATCATGATACTCAGAGAAGGAACGTTTGACTTGATAGTGCTCAGTCCACATGTAGGTCCCTGGGGGTCAGTGGAGGCCTCTCCTCCTTCCTCCCCAGGCCTAGGAATCTCCAGAGAAGCCTCCATTCCAAGAGCCCTGAAAGCAGCTCCATCCAAAGTTCTCAAACCTCTCCTATGAGTTTGTGCACCAAACAAAATGCCATCATGAGCTAAAACAGCTGCATTAGAGGTATCCCACACCTGCAGAGGGGTAGCAACATACATACTCCTCCCAGCTCTTCCAGAAGTCCACAATAAAGGTGAGTGATGATGGCCATCAGTCTATCTCTGTAGCCCCCAGAGGAAAATTCAGAAAAGAAACGCTTCCAAAGAAACCTCAGGGATGAAAGAAGTTCAAGGAATTGTTCACCAAAATTTGACAGTCCTATACCCCATAAGCTTGAAGACTCCTCTATTGCCACACAGGGGAGGGGACTGTCTGATGCTGCCACCAACTCTCGGCTAAGTTATCAAGTCACTGCTGAGGATCTAGTCTGGGAAAAGGAAGCAGGGCTCTGGAGCTGCAACATGGCATTGGGGATGGAGGGAGACTCAGGCCATCTCAGAATACACCACCATGCAGGCTTTCTGCTCTTTCACTCTCATTATCATTAACCCTCTATCTATACAATAAACACCTGAAATCACAGCAATACATCTGATTCCAGCTCACTTCCACAGGGTTCATTGTAATCCTTGCCTTTGCATATTTGTAACTTTATTTCCAGAATACACAGGAAGCACATGGGTCAACTAGATCACAAAGGCTATGGTGAGATTAGTGAATGGGACTAGTCATCTTTCTGTCACATTTTACATCATGTGTCTTTTGTGTGTTCCCTTCTCTTTAGCAATGCTCTCATTGTCTTCTTTCTCTTGCAAAATCCAATCGAAGATATCACATTGCATTTACTTATCATGTCTCCTTAGAGTCTTACAATCTGTACAGTTCCTCAGTTTTTCTTTTTCTTTCATGCTTTGAAAATTTTGCAGTATTTTGTAGAGAGTCAGTGTTTTCCTAATGTTTTCTCATGATCAGATTGAAATTTTGTTTCATGAGCACAAAGAATACCACAGAAGTGTATTGCACCCTTCTCAGTACATCGTATCAGATGTATGTGATGTTGATATGTCTTATTTTACTAGTGATACTCCTTGATCACAGGGATGATGTCGTGTCTACCATGTTTTGCTATTATATAATTGCTTCTTTACCTTTATAATTAATGGATACATTAGGGGAGATATATTGAGACTAGATGAATATGTTGATTCACATCAAACTTTCATCCACAAATTTCAGCATTCTTGGATGATTTTTGCCTGCAACAGTTATTACTGTGGTGTTCGCTTAAATTTGATTTTCTCTTTCCCTCATTCTTTCTGCATTCATTAAGTTGAAATGTTTCCCTTCTTCCATGCTCATTTATTTATTCAATTACTTATTTATCTCACTGTGGATACATGGATATTTAATTTATTCTATATCTCTAATTCAATACTATCATTATTGATTTTCTTACTCAAATTCTTTCAGCCTTGGATATTAGGAACTCTTTAAGATGGCTCCTGTGTCCTTTCAACATGCACCCAAAATTTTTATTGAGCATTTCCTTGCTTTCTGTACCACAAGATGTCCCATGGTCATCATGTATTTTCTCTAGGGCCCAGAAACAACCACTTCTTGAATGAGTCCTGGCTACATTTATTAATAAATGATGTTTATAAACCAAGGTGTAGGCACTATTATACTGTCATTATTCTAGATGCACCTGGCAGACAGAACTAGGAAATATGTGTATATATATATTAACCTACATATTCACACACATATATATTATTTATCTTTCTGTACGTATATTTAAAAACCAAATCTAATCCTCCCTGCTTCCTTATTTGTAATTTCATTTTCTGAACAGTGAACAATCTGGTTCTCCCTATCTACAATGCATTGTTCAGTCTTTATATCCCATAAAGTAGCTTCAAAAGTGCAAATTTATCTATAACCCTTTGAGATATGCCTACTATCTACAGTCTGGAGTACAATTTTTTAAAAAAAATTTAATCTGGTTGCATCATCATCTTTTTGGTGCATTGCATTGCTGGGTGTAGGGGACTTGTGCCTCACTGGGCAGGTCCGGGACACCTTTTTTCTTTTTTTTACCAGAAGGTCCTGGGGATTTAGCTCACATCCTCCATATGGTAAGAGGGAGTCAATTGCTTGAGCCATAACCTCATATGTTAAGGACACAATGCTCCTTTAGGGGATTTAGAACTCCTAGGAAAAAATGTAAGGAAGCATCTTCAGACATTGTATTAGACAATGGTTTCTTAGTCTTTATACCCAAAGCACAAGAAAAAAAAAAAA